>SKCR01027181.1:0-43485 GCA_019454045.1 Zanthoxylum bungeanum | reverse complement strand
TATTCTTTCTTTTTCAGGTGATTGAAAAATGGAACACTACTGGGAGATTGAGAGATTACGACCTTTACAAGAAGAATACCCCACATTTGGGAGCAACAGTCCGGTTTTCTGAGGCCTGTTGTCCAGCCCAACAATTATCACTGGATGCCAGAACCAAACAATACTCCATTTGCTCAACAGAACGAGATGGGGAGATGTATGATATGTGATGGTAACCACCCGAGCGATCAATGTATTACTGTTCAGGGTGGCATAGCTATCAAGATCCTTCATGGTATGACGAGCCATCACATTGCACAGAACCACATTTTCCATCTTATCCACCACTACCTTCGATTTCCATCAACAATTAGAACCATCAAAGATTCACAAGCTTAAAGATTGGCTCGTAGAACGGGAAGCTCAATTAGATGCACAAATTCAGAGACAATCAGAAATCTTCAGAGGATGACAGATCAAATGAGACAATTAACAGAAAACCAAAACATCATACCTCAAGAAGCATTTCAGATGACACTGATGAAGCCTTCGAGTACCCAGAGATCCACAATGACACTTAACAGAGGAGGAGGCTGAGCAGTATCAACAACCAGAGGTATCAGTTCAGGAGCCCGAACCGGCAAAGTCCCAATTTGACTTTTATTATTCAGATTCTGACGAGGATGAAGCTGATCTATTTGTACCAACTGCACCAACAACGGAGGATCAAACTTTCAATCCTCAAAATGAAGATCTTGGAGCATGCTTTACCATGATGTTTGAAGAAGATCTATTTGAACCATCCATTCCAGTCGTATCATAGGATGAAAACCTAATGTCAGAAACATCTTTGCATCCTCAGGTTGACAATTTTGAAGCATGTATTTCACAGATGACAGATAAAGAGCTGAATACAAAAATTTTACAATACATTTGTGAAGAAAATATGGAACAAGAAGCAGAGCAAATGGAGGAGCAACTATCAGACCAAATTAAAGATCCAGAGCATTCAGAAGAAACATCGCTGTTTTGGGGAGTACAAATCAAAGATATCACCCAGAAGCTTGACATAATGGAACTTCCATTCCAAGTCAAGCATTATATGAGACCTCCTGATTTTCTTTCTTTCTTTGCAGGAACCACTGGAACAACAAGGAGCAAAAAGGTGGCACAAGCACTGAATGAGACAAAACTCTTTTGCCACTTTACCGTTGGAAGAGACCCTTCAAAAGCAACGCTCACGGGATTTTCTTTAATCGGACATCCAAACGACATTGAAACCTCATTGACATATGGATTTCAGTCACGTCTGGCTGAAGACGAAAAATTTAGCGCTAGCAGGGAGGCAACCCATGCAATTTGTAATATTTGTTTTCATATTTTGTGTGAACTTCTTAATTTTGTGTGTTATTTTTGTAGGGAAAGGCACAAACGAAGCATTTTAAGACAAAAGGAATGGTGTTTGGAAAAAATGAAAGCTATTCATTAGCGATGGCTGAATAAAGAATGAAATCTTGAGACGCATCCTAATGAATTTATACTAAGCGAGTGGCGTATTGTGTACACAATTTCGTTGCCTTAATTATTGCTTTGATTCGCTTTTCAGTTGTAATTATCTTTATTTTCGTAGACAGGATCCAGAATTTTTGACCTTTCACGATTTCTTTTGTTGTTTAGCTAACAATCGTCCTTTGGAAGATTAGTGCTATTATTACTCACCCTTTTTCAGGTACTATAAATTCAGCCCGTCATTGCACTTTTGAAGGCATCCTGATTTGAAAAAGAAATACATAAAAAATGGAAGCCACTTCTAGAAGACGAGTTGAAAACATCTGTGTGTTTTGCGGTACTAGTGTTGGTACTAAGCCACAATACGTAGAAGCAGCACAGGAATTGGGTCGAGTCTTAGCTGCAAGGAATATGCACTTAATATATGGCGGAGGCAATCTTGGACTTATGGGGATCGTTTCAAAGGCTGTACAGGAAGGAGGCAGTCATGTTTTGGGAATCATTCCAAAACCCTTGGCAGAGGCAAATCTTATTGGATCATCAAACGGAGATGAACTGATCGTGTCAGGTATGTCTGAACGACTGGTAGAAATGATAACCGTGCTGATGCTTTTATCGCTTTGCCAGGTGGCTTGGGTACATTGGAGGAAATTTTTATAGTTCTATCTTGGGCGAACCTGAACATACACCAGAAACCACTTGGACTGTTTAATGTTGATGGATTTTATGATTTTCTTTGTGTGTTTCTTGATGATGCCCGAAGAAATGGGTTCGTGTCAAAACCTATGAAAGAACTCATCTTTCACTGCCAGAACTGCTCCGGATCTAATAACCAACTCATAGCCTATGAACCACAAGTTGACCCTATCCTTTCAAAGATAAATTGGTCCGAGGACGATCGTGGTAAGAGGCGTCGTGTTAATCTGGATCTTAACCTTTAATTTCCTATAGATTTTCAGCTAACCAGGTACGACCTTCTTACTCTCCTTTTACTGTTTAAGACATTGGGGACAATGTCTCATTTAGGTTTGGGGGAAGGAATTAGTTGATCAGTACCTTATTTTTAGTTTGTGTGTTATTTTTATTTTTAGTCCAAAATTTTTTCAAAAAATACAAAAAAAAATTGAAAAATTTTCAAAAATTACAAAAATATTTGTGTTTTTGTGTTTTTATTTTGACTAAAAAGGTGAAATTGGTAAGAGATAGCTGAGTAAGGAGTTTCCACTCCTGAGACGTATCTCAAACCATTTTTGAAACAAGTTAATTTTGTTTTTTCATTTTGAATTATTTAATTTGTGAATTCTCCATTAAAACAGACTAAAAAGAATCTTCATATGTTCAGTTAGCAGATATTATCAACATATATAGTAACATACAGACATGAGCTAAAATTGAAAAGTTTGTAATATTCAGTGCTCTAGTTTAGTCGGAGGAAGCATCTCAAAAAGCAGTGGAGTAAAAAAAAAAAAAAAAAAAAAAAAAAAAACCTCTGAGATCCGAGTTATTAAGTCTGTAAGGGTGTTTTAACACCTAGTGCCCTAAAACCAACAGGTTTGGGAGTCACTGGCCCAAAGCTCGCTACATGGATCAAAGATGCTGTAAAAATATATATACATCTAAAGTCTGAGTAATTAAGTCCGTAGGGGTGTCTTAACACCTGGTGCCCTAAAGCCAACTGGTTTGGGAGCCACCGACCTAACACTCGCTACATAGATGGAAGATATTGTATATAAATAAATAAAAATCAAAGAAAAAATCAGAAAAATTATTCCATTGCTACCAAAAGGTGTGAAATCTGATAGAACTTTAGGACAAAATATTACTCTCTTATCAACTGCACTTATGACTGTTGTGGGCAAAATGAGTTGATTAATATCTTGTTGGATGTGTATATGAAGAATGGTAAAAATAATCGGAGAATTACTTATTCAGTAATTTAGAATAAAACAAAACAACGAGTAACTTGGAGTAGAAGTTTCACCTGATTAGTCACTAACTTCTTTATTCTTTTTTCTCTTGTCTTTTTGCTTTTGTGTGCATTAGTTTTATTACTTTTTTACTTTTATAAAATGTTTGTGGGTATCATTGTTGTAAACCCTCACGAGACTACAACTCGTCCACTAGGGACACCTAGGGGTTTAAAGGCTTGTTGCATATGCTAAATGCAACCGTGATCCCTACGAAAGTGGCTTAGTTAATTTATTTATGTTATTTTACTCTATGTTTTGCTCGAAGACTAGCAAAATGTTAGGTTTGGGAGGTGTGATGAGTGGTATTTATATCACTATTTCCCACTCATTTAACCTAATATTTTGTATAGTTTCTTGAGTTTTGTGAACGTTTGATGTGTTTTGTTATTTTGTAGATAAATAAAGTTTCAGGACATTCTGGAGGTGATTTGTGCCAAAAACAGTGAAAATTTGACAAAAATGACATTTTGGTAAAATAGCGCGTCGCGACGCCTAAAATGCGCCGAACAGTGCTAACGTGCGCCGGGTCCACAAATCAGAATCTGAGAAAAGTTTACTTTGCTAAATGCACCGTGACACGTGTCACCATCACAGCAGATCTGCTAACATGCCCGTGCCACGTGTCAGCATCTACGGTGCCGACAGTCATCATCGCCACGTGTTCCACGTGTCACTCCATGTCATCAGCCACGTCAGCAAGTCAACAAGTCAACATTGCCACCTCACCCCACGCCACGTCATCATCAGCCAATCAGGAAGTGCCACGTGTCGCAATTCTACGGTGCCGACAGACTCTTTCCCACGTGCCGCCACGTCATCGCCACGTCAGCATCAATCATTGAGTATCTAATCCTTATCTGACACGTGGCGGATAAGAATCTCAGCGACCAATCAGAAGCCGCCACGTGTCACAATAATTGAAGCCCAACCACCTCGCCACGTGTCACCTTATCAGCTTATCCAGAATCTTCAAACCGGCGAACCAGAGCGTGCCACGTCGACAAAATCTGGCGTAGCGACGCTGAGGGCTCTGGCATCGCGACGCTGGAAGCCTACCGAGGCCTATAAATTGAGCTCGAGATTTCAAAATTCAGTGCACCACTCTCTCTCTTATATTCTTTCTAAAGAGAGAGTTTATCTCTCTAGATTCTTTTAGTTTTTAGTTTTTTAGTTTTTAATTTTTTTCGTTTTGTAAATAATTTTAATTACCTTTTGTAATAATAGTAATTTAATTTTACTTTTTACTTTTACTTTTTACAGTTTTTACTATTTACCATGAGGAAGTAACTTCCCCAGCTAGGGTGAAAGGTAATTCTTTTACTGTTACTATCTAGATTAATCTCTCTTAAAAATAATATATTCACTATTTAAAATATTGACTTAAAAAGGATACCGCCAGATTGGTCGGTTGGTAATTCATTTTAATATGGTTTAAACCTGACTAATAAAGGATACCGCCAGATTGGTCGGTTGGTAATTTAATTTTGGTTCCGCCTTTATGGCTGGTTGGACTTAATTTGACTTAATTAGGTTACCGCCTATATGGCTGGTTGGAAAAAGAATCACAAGTTTATATATTATTTTATGGGAGATATCTAAATAGTAAATAGTAAAAGTAATTCCTTTTACCTTAGCATTTTATTTTATTTTACTTTATTCTTTTACTTTTCTTTTCATTTTTATTTTATGTCTTTACTTTTAAGTTTTTACTAGCCTTAGTTATGTGTTAGTTATCTGGGGTTGTGATGAATTCTAATATCACCGGTTTATAAATGGTTATTTTATAGTTTGGGTAATTTAAAGGTTTACTTATTAAGTCTTAAGCTTAATGCTTCTTGTTGTCTGATCACCAATAAGATTGATGTGGTAAATCTAAAATGAACTAGACATAGAGTTTTTAGGTTTCAGCCTTAGACTTAATAGCCCACGATCTTTCTTGTGAGGATAGATAACCCTTTAATAGATTTCCTTACAGGATAGACATATACCTGTCGGGCGGGGTAGCCATAATTGGAACTTAAACTTAATGAATCCAGATAATTTGGTTGACATAGACATATGGTTCAATTGGGTTAAACTGGGTATTTGGGTCTGACCATCGACAGAGGCTTTTGCATAATATAGTGTTCCATGTTAGTAAACTGATTTATTACACAAACATAAAATAATCACTTCATCTTTTAAATGATATTAGAATAATTCACAACCCTAGATCTTTGTGTCTTTGTTATTTTCCTTAGTATTTCTTTTGTCTTTTATTTATTTATTTATTTTGCAAACTACAATCAACCAAATCAATCAAGCAATCATTCTCTTATCCCTCAATTAGATATCTGTAAATAAATAGATTCAATAATTAATAACAATAGTAGGAATTAAGTCCTCGTGGGATCGATATTTTTATACTACTTGAACGATACGTGCACTGCGTTATACGTGTGTGTTTACGCCGGTCACGCAAGCGCACGTATCGTTCAAGTAGTATAAAAATATTGATCCCACAAGGACTTAATATCTAAACTATTAATTTTATGACGTCAAATGATTACTAGTATCTAACAGGTTGATTGATTGATTTGAAATGGTGACGATTCTAAATTTAAAAAAAAAATAAAATAAAATTGTCGAAAATAGGTTTTAAGAAAATTCAATATTAAAAACTTATCTAGGGTTGTGATTTCTTCCAATATCATTTTAAAGTTGAAGTGGTTATCTTAAAGTTGGGTAATATATTGATTTATTAACCTGGAACACTAAATTATGTGTAAGCCTCTGTCGATGGTCAGACACAAATACCCAGTTTAACCCAATTGAACCATATGTCTATGTCAACCAAATTATCTGGATTCATTAAGTTTAAGTTCCAATTATGGCTACCCCCGCCCGACATGTATATTCCTATCCTGTAAGGAAATCTATTAAAGGGTTATCTATCCTCAAGGAAGATCGTGGGCTATTGAGTCTAAGGCTGAAACCTAAAATCCCTATGTCTAGTTCATTTTAGATTTACCAGATCAATTTTATTAATGGCCAGTTAATGAAAAGCATTAAGATTAAGACTCAATAAATAAATCTTTATAATACCCAAACTATAATCTAACCCCTTATAAAACGGTGATATTAAAATTCATCACAACCCCAGATAACTAATTTAGTTACAACACATAACTAGGGCTAGTAAAAACTTGAAAATAAAAGACATAAAGTAAAATGGGTAAAGTAAATACTGAAAAGTAAATTAAATAATAATAAAATGCTAAGGTAAAAGGAATTACTTTTACTACTACTAATTTAGATATCTCCCATAAAATAATATATAAACTTGTGATAACATTACCAACCACCATATGGCGGTATCCTGATTAAGTCAAATTAAGTCCAACCAGCCATTAAGGCGGTAATATGTGTCCATAAACCAGCCATAAAGTGGAACCAAAATTAAATTACCAACCGACCAATCTGGCGGTATCCTTGATTAGTCAGGTTTTAAATAATGAATATATTATTTTTAAGGAGATTAATCTAAATAGCAATAGTAAAAGAATTACCTTTCACCCTAGCTGGGGAAGTTTCCTCCTCATGGTAAATAGTAAAAACTGTAAAAAGTAAAAATTAAAAATTAATTACTATTTACAAAACGTAATTAAATTAATTACAAAACTAAAAAAAAACTAAAAATTAAAAGAAAGTAGAGAGAAACTCTCTCTTTAGATAGAATAAAGAGAGAGAGAGTGGTGCACTGAATTTTGAAATCTCGAGCTCAATTTATAGGCCTCGGTAGGCTTCCAGCGTCGCGACGCCAGGGGCTTCAGCGTCGCTACCCCAGCTTTTGTCGACGTGGCAAACTCTGGTTCGCCGGTTTGAAGATTCTGGATAAGCTGATAAGGTGACACGTGGCGAGGTGGTTAGGCTTCAATTATTGTGACACGTGGCGGCTTCTGATTGGTCGCTGAGATTCTTATCCGCCACGTGTCAGATAAGGATTAGATACTCAATGATTGATGCTGACGTGGCGATGACGTGGCGACACGTGGGAAAGAGACTGTCGGCACCATAGGATTCTGACACGTGGCACTTCCTGATTGGCTGATGATGACATGGCGGTGAGGTGGCAATGTTGACTTGTTGACTTCCTGACGTGGCTGATGACATGGAGACACGTAGGATGCACTGTGGCACACGTTGCGATGATGACTGTCGGCACCGTAGGATGCTGACACGTGGCACGGTGCATGTTAGCAGATCGGCTGTGATGGTGACACGTGGCACGGCTCATTTTAGCAAAGTCAAACTTTTCTCAGATTCTGATTTGTGGACCCGGCGCACGTTAGCACTGTTCGGCGCATTTTAGGCATCGCGACGCGGAAGGTCTTGGCGTCGCGACGCTGACAATTTACTTAAATGCCTTTTTGTCCAATTTTCACTGTTTTGGCCCAAATCACCTCCAGAATGTCCTGAAACTTTATTTATCTACAAAATAACACAAAACACATCAAAATATTCACAAAACTCAAGAAACTATACAAAATATTAGGTTAAATGAGTGGGAAATAGTGATAGAAATACCACTCATCACATCCCCAAACCTAACATTTTGCTAGTCCTCGAGCAAAACATAGAGTAAAATAACATAAATAAATTAACTAAGCCACTTTCGTAGGGATCACTGTTGCATTTAGCATATGCAACAAGCCTTTAAACCCCTAGGTGTCCCTAGTGGACGAGTTGTAGTCTCGTGAGGGTTTACAGCAATGATACCCACAAACATTTTACAAAAGTAAAAAAGTAGTAAAACTAATGCACACAAAAGCAAAAAGACAAGCGAAAAGAGAATAAAGATGTTAGTGACTAATCAGGTGAAACTTCTACTCCAAGTTACTAGTTGTTTTGTTTCTTTCTAAATTACTGAATAAGTAAATTCTCCGATTATTTTTACCATTCTTCATATACACAGCCAACAAAATATTAATCAACTCATTTTTTCCCACAACAGTCATAAGTGCAGTTGATAAGAGAGTAATATTTTTGTCCTAAAGTTCTATCAAATTTCACACCTTTGGTAGCAATGGAATAATTTTTCTGATTTTTCTGATTTTTTTCTTTGATTTTTTTTCTATTTTTTATTTTATACAATATCTTCCATCTATGTAACGAGTGTTGGGTCGGTGGCTCCCAAACCAGTTGGCTTTAGGGCACCAGGTGTTAAGACACCCCTACGGACTTAATTACTCAGATTCAGATATATATTTTTTTGCAGCATCTTTGATCCATGTAGCAGCTTTGGGCCAGTGACTCCCAAACCAGTTGGTTTTAGGGCACTAGGTGTTAAAACACCCTACGGACTTAATAACTCGGATCTCAGATTTTTTTTTTTTTTACTCCATTGCTTTTTGAGATGTTTCCTCCAATTAAACTAGAGCACTGAATATTACAAACTTTTCAATTTTAGTTCATGTCTGTATGTTACTATATATGTTGATAATACCTGTCAACTGAGCATATGAAGATCCATTTTAGTCCGTTTTATGGAGAATTCACAAATTAAATAATTCAAAATGAAATAAACAAAATTAACTTGTTTCGAAAATGGTTTGAGATACGTCTCAGAAGTGGAAACTCCTTACTCAGCTATCTCTTACCAATTTCACCTTTTTAGTCAAAATAAAACACAAAAACACAAAATATTTTTGTAATTTTTTGAATTTTTTCAATTTTTTTTATTTTTCGAAAAATTTGGACTAAAATAAAAATAACACACAAAGTACTGAAAAAAATTTTGGCCTAAAAAAAACAACACAGAAACTAAAAAACAAAGTACTGATCAACTAATTCCCTCCCCCAAACCTAAATGAGACATTGTCCCCAATGTCTTAAACAGTAAAAGGAGAGTTAAGAAGGTCGTACCTGGTTAGTTGAAATCTACAAGAAATTAAAGGTTAAGATCCAGATTAATCCGACGCCTCTTACCACGATCGTCCTCGGACCAATTTATCTTTGAAAGGATAGGGTCAACTTGTGGTTCATAGGCTATGAGTTGGTCTATTAGATCCGGAGCAGTTCTGGCAGTAAAAAGGAGTTCTTTCATAGGTTTTGACACGAACCCATTTCTCCGAGCATCATCAAGAAACACACAAAGAAAATCATAAAATCCATCAACGTTAAACAGTCCAAGTGGTTTCTGGTGTATGTTCAGGTTCGCCCAAGATAGAACTATAAAAATTTCCTCCAATGTACCCAAGCCACCTGGCAAAGCATAAAAGCATCAGCACGGTTAATCATTTCCACTAGTTTTCAAACATACCTGGCACGATCAGTTCCTCTCCGTTTGATGATCCAATAAGATTTGCCTCTGCCAAGGGTTTTGGGATGATTCCCAAAACGTGACTGCCTCATTCCTGTACAGCCTTTGAAACGATCCCCATAAGTCCGAGATTGCCTTCGCCATATATTAAGTGCATATTCCTTGCAGCTAAGACTCGACCCAATTCATGTGCTGCTTCTACGTATTGTGGTTTAGTACCAACACTACTACCCGCAAAACACACACATGTTTTCAACTCGTCTTCTTGAAGTGGCTTCCATTTTTATGTATTTCTTTCTCAACTCTGGATGCCTTCAAAAGTGCAATGACGGGCTGAATTTATAGTACCTGAAAAGGGTGAGTAAAAATAAACAAATATCTTCCAGAGGACGATTAGTAGCGAATTAATATCGTGATAGTCAAAAAGGTCTGGATCCTGTCGGAGAAAATAAAAGAAACAACAAAACAAATCACAATTATTAAGAAAAGACAAAGAGATATAATATTTACAAGAAAAGTAACGGCTTGATTGACGTCTATGCGTCAGGGACAAGCTTCCCATCCAATTTTCTTATAAATTGGCAAACAGGGTCTTTTTGAGTCAGATTCCCGAGACTTAACGGTTGTCTTTCCTTTTGGAATTGTGCATATAACATGCGAATTTCATGATACACATCCACTGGGATGCGTCTCAAGAGTTTTAGATATGTCATCCAAAGACTCCTTACTCAAGCCATCTCTAATGAAGTTAATCTTATCTTCGCGGTTATCAGACACCATTCCTAAAGAACGACAACGAGTATTACAAAATATGCGAGCACATTTATAACAAACACACATTCTTTGGCTCTTCTCTTTTTAGCATATGTGCTCTTTCCTAACCAGACAGATGTGAAATAAAAGAGTCAGAAAACTCACCTGCCAATCGAACTCGTGCTTCAATTAACCAACGAATGTCAGTAGGAATACCTTTGATCATCAGTAGTCTCATCCGTTCTAAGCGAGCTTTGTAGACTTTCATCAGAGATTTTTGAGGGAGAGAAGGAAATTGCTTGTGAAGATTTGCGAGAGCATCTTCCATCTTGAAATGACTAAACCTGCAAAAATAACAAACAAAAAATAAAACACACCAAATCACAATATATACACAAATTGCATGGGTTGCCTCCCTGCTAGCGCTAAGTTTAAAGTCGTCAGCCAGACTTGACTTCTCGAACGTTAAGCTGGATCTGAAAGTGTGAACACTTTCTTTTTGTCACTCAAATGATTCTCCCCAGTAGTGCTTGACACGCTTGTTTTTAACCTTGAAAGTTTTGTTAGCGTCAGGATCATGTATCTCAACGGCTCTTTTGGTAAAACTTTGGTGATCACAAATGGACCTGACCACCGTGATTTTGGCTTCCATGGGAAGAATTTCACCCTTGATTTGTTTAACAGTACCTTCTGCCCTGGTTCCATTTGTATGCGCACTAACTTCTCATCATGTCTTTTCTTGCCCTTTTCTTTGTACAATTTGGCATCCTCAAAAGGCTGATTGTGAAATTCCTCCAATTCGTTGAGCTGGTGGAACTTTTTCTCTTCTGTTGCTTGTAGTGTAAGAATTGCTTCTTCAGTACAAAAAATGCTTTATCTTTAGGCTCCACAGGCAATTGACATGTTTTAAGTTTGTCAGTAGAACTTTGTCTTTCATCAGAGTTCTGAATGGTACTGTGTATCACATCGAGTTTGAAACATTCTCCTTCTTCTTTTCATCATCTGGGAAATTCATGGCCTTGAAAACATTGAATGTTACTTCTTGGTCCTGTACCCTCATGGTTAATTCTCCTTTTGTACATCAATAATGGTTCGACCTGTAGCCAAGAATGGTCTCCCAAGGATGATTGGCACGTCTGCGTCTTCCTCCATATCAAGGACAATAAATCTGCTGGGAAAATGAATTTGTCAACCTTGACCAGCACATCCTCAACTACGCCTCTTGGAAATACGAGCGTTCTATCAGCAAGTTGTAGAGAGACTGAAGTTGGCATTGTTTCTCCAATCTGTAATTTTCTGAAAATAGAAAAAGGCATCAAGTTAACACTCGCACCTAAATCACACAAACGCCTTACCAAAGTTATGTTCTCCTATGACGCAAGGAACAGTGAAACTGCCAGGATCTTTCAACTTCGGGGGAAGTTTCCTCTGAATGATGGCACTGCATTCTTCTGTTAATGTTACTTTCTCGTAATCTCCCAATCTCCGTTTTTGTGAAAGAATATCTTTCATGAATTTGGCATAGGTGGGCATTTTTTCCAATGCTTCTGCAAATGGAATGTTGATATGCAGCTTTTTGAAGATCTCCAGGAACCGAGAAAACTTCTTGTCCAATTTGTTCTTCTGAAGACGTTGAGGAAAAGGTGGAGGTGGAGTGATCTGTTCTTTTTCCTTTGCTTCTTTTTCTCCATCTGTTGCTTTGTTTCTTTTCTTTTGGAACTTCCTCAGCAGCTGTTTTGGCTCCAACATCTTTGTTGATTTCAGTACCGCTTTTTAACATGATGGCATGACATTCGCTTTTCCCATGTTCCTTGGATTTGGCTCTGTGTTGCTAGGAAGGGTACCTGGCGGTCTGTAACTCTGAGCATTGGCTATTTGTCCGATTTGATTCTCTAGTGCTTTGATAGAGGCTGAATGGCTTTGATTCAATGCTACTTGATTTTGAAACATAGCATCATATCTTGCTGCTTGAGAGTCGTTTTTTGCTTCCATCTTTTTCAAGTGGTCAACACTTCTGTTATTCCTGGTTCATTTGCCTGCTTCCTGGCCTTTGTTTTCTGTTGTTGGAATTCAGGTGGTGGATAGTTCTGTTGTTGACCTGAATTGTTGCTCCATGCAAAATTAGGATGATTCCTCCACCCTGGGTTGTAAGTGTTGGAATATGGATTGTTCCCTGTCTGTTGAAATTGTTGACATAATTCACCGTCTCTTCAAGTTGGTTCGACTCTGTGGTGCTCTCCATATGGTGAACTTGTGGATCCAGTGGTAAGAGTCTCCATAAATTTGCATATCTGATCTAGCTTGGTGTTGACTACTGTATTGGCTCCACTTTCATAATTCCTGCAATTCTTTGGATCATGCTCCTTTCTGTTGGCCACAAGGAATTGTTGTTGGCCATTTTTTCAATTAGTTGCCAGGCTTGATCTTCTCCTTTTGCCATTAAAGCTCCTCCAGCAGCAGCATCAATTGTGGTTCTCATTATTCCAGAAAGCCCATTATAGAATGTTTGGACTTGAATCCATTTTGGAATCTCATGGTGAGGACATTTCCGGAGTAAATCTTTGTACCTTTCCCAAGCTTCGTAGAGAGTTTCAGAGTCTTGTTGCACAAAGGATGTGATGTCATTCCTCAGTTTTCCAGTTCTGGCTGGTGGAAAGTACTTTGCAAGAAATTTGGTGGCTAAAGTGTTCCAAGTTGTGATAGAACCTGCTGGTAGTGAATGATACGTGCGCTTGCATTATACGTGTGAAAGTTTAGATATTAAGTCCTCGGGAGACCATTCTTGGCTACAGGTCGAACCATTATTGATGTAAAAAAAAGAGAACTAACCATGAGGGTACAGGACCAAGAAGTAACATTTAATGTTTTCAAGCCATGAATTTCCCAGATGATGAAAAGAATAAGGAATGTTTCAAACTTGATGTGATACACATTACCATTCAGAACTCCAATGCAATGCAAAGTTCTACTGACAAACTTAAAACATGTCAATTGCCTGTGGAGCCTAAAGATAAATTGTCTTTTGTACTGAATGAGCCAATTCTTACACTACAAGCAACATAAGAGAAAAATTCCACCAGCTCAACGAATTGGAAGAATTCCACAATCAGCCTTTTGAGGATGCCAAATTGTACAAAGAAAAGGGCAAGAAAAGACATGATGAGAAGTAGTGCGTATACAACTAGAACCTGGGCAGAAGGTACTGTTAAAAAAATCAAGGGTGAAATTCTTCCCATGGAAGCCAAAATCACGGTGGTCAGGTCCCTTTGGATGACCAAAGTTTTACCAAAAATCACGGTGATCTTGACGCTAACAAAACTTTCAAGGTTAAAAACAAGCGTGTCAAGCACTACTGGGGAGAATCATTGAGCGACAAAAAGAAAGTGTTACACTCTCAGATCCAGCTTAACGTTCGAGAAGCCAAGTCTGGCTGACGACTTTAAACTTAGCGCTAGCATGGAGGCAACCCATGCAATTTTTGTATATAATGTGATTGGTGTGATTTATTTTTGTGTGTTTAATCTTGCAGGTTTAGTCATTTCAAGATGGAGATGCTCTCCAAATCTTCACAAGCAATTTCCTTCTCTCCCTCAAAAATCTCTGATGGAAAGTTTACAAAGCTCGCTTAGAACGGATGAGATTACTGATGATCAAAGGTATTCCTACTGACATTCGTTGGTTAATTGAAGCACGGGTCCGATTGGCAGGTGAGTCTTCTGACTCTTTTATTTCACATATGCCTGGCTTAGGAAGGAGCACATATGCTAAAAAGAAAAGAGCCAAAAGAATGGTGGTTTGTTATAAATGTGCTCGCATATTTTGTAATACTCGTTGTCGTTCTTTAGGAATGGTGTCTGATAATCGCGAAGATAAGATTACTTCATTAGGGATGGCTTGAGTAAGGAGTCTTTGGATGACTATCTAAAAATCTTGAGACGCATCCCAGTGGATGTGTGTATCATGAAATTCGCATGTTATATGCACAATTTCAAAAGGAAAGGCAACTGTTAAGTTTTGGAATCTGACTCAAAAAGACCCTGTTTGCCAATTTATAAAAATTGGATGGGAAGCTTGTCCCTGACGCATAGACGTCAATCAAGCCGTTACTTTTCTTGTAAATATTATATCTCTTTGTCTTTTCTTAATAATTGTGATTTGTTTTGTTGTTTTATTTTAATTTTCTCCGACAGGATCCAAACCTTTTTTGATTATCATGATATTAATTCGCTACTAATCGTCCTCTGGAAGATACTTGTGCTATTTTTACTCACCCTTTTCAGGTACTATAAATTCAGCCCGTCATTGCACTTATGAAGGCATCCTGAGTTGAGAAAGAATTACATATAAAAATGGAAGCCACTTCAAGAAGACGAGTTGAAAACATCTGTGTATTTTTTGGTAGTAGTGTTGGTACTAAACCACAATACTTAGAGGCAGCACAGGAATTGGGTCGAGTCTTAGCTGCAAGGAATATGCACTTAATATATGGCGGAGGCAATCTCGGACTTATGGGGATCGTTTCAAAGGCTGTACAGAAGGAGACAGTCATGTTTTGGGAATCATCCAAAACCCTTGGCAGAGGCAAATCTTATTGGATCATCAAACGGAGAGGAACTGATCGTGCCAGGTATGTCTGAACGACTGGTAGAAATGATTAACCATGCTGATGCTTTTATCGCTTTGCCAGGTGGCTTGGGTACACTGGAGGAAATTTTTATAGTTCTATCTTGGGCGAACCTGAACATACACCAGAAACCGCTTGGACTATTTAATGTTGATGGATTTTATGATTTTCTATGTGTGTTCTTGATGATGCTCGGAGAAATGGGTTCGTGTCAAAACCTGTGAAAGAACTCCTCTTTACTGCCAGAACTGCTCCGGATCTAATAGACAACTCATAGCCTATGAACCACAAGTTGACCCTATCCTTTCAAAGATAAATTGGTCCGAGGACAATCGTGGTAAGAGGCGTCGTGTTAATCTGGATTTTAACCTTTAATTTCCTGTAGATTTTCAGCTAACCAGGTACGACCTTCTTAACTCTCCTTTTACTGTTTAAGACATTGGGGACAATGTCTCATTCAGGTTTGGGGGAGGGAATTAGTTGATCAGTACCTTATTTTTAGTTTGTGTGTTATTTTTATTTTTAGTCCAAATTTTTTCGAAAAATACAAAAACAAATTGAAAAATTTTCAAAAAATTACAAAAATATTTGTGTTTTGTGGTTTTTATTTTGACTAAAAAGGTGAAATTGGTAAGAGATAGCTGAGTAAGGAGTTTCCACTCCTGAGACGTATCTCAAACCATTTTTGAACAAGTTAATTTTTTTTTTATTTCATTTTGAATTATTTAATTTCTGAATTCTCCATATAAAACGGACTAAAAAGAATCTTCATATGTTCAGTTAGCAGATATTATCAACATATATAGTAACATACAGACATGAGCTAAAATTGAAAAGTTTGTAATATTCAGTGCTCTCGTTTTAGTCGGAGGAAGCATCTCAAAAAGCAGTGGAGTAAAAAATAAAAATAAAAATAAAAATAAAAAAAAACGTCTGAGATCCGAGAGTTATTAAGTCTGTAAGGGTTTTTTACACCTAGTGCCCTAAAACCAATAGGTTGGGAGTCACTGGCCCAAAGCTCGCTACATGGATCAAAGATGCTGCAATATATATATATATATATGTAAAATCTGAGTAATTAAGTCTGTAGGGGTGTCTTAACACCTGGTGCCCTAAAGCCAACTGGTTTGGGAGTCATCGACCCAACACTCGTTACATAGATGGAAGACATTGTATATAAATAAAAAAATAGAGAAAAATCAAAGAAAAAAATCAGAAAAATCAAAACAATTATTCCATTGCTGCAAAAAGTGTGAAATCTGATAGAACTTTAGGACAAAATATTACTCTCTTATCAACTGCACTTATGATTATTGTGGGCAAAAATAAGTTGTTTATATTTTGTTGGCTGTGTATATGAAGAATGGTAAAAATAATCGGAGAATTTACTTATTTAGTAATTTAGAATAAAACAAAACAACCAGTAACTGGAGTAGAAGTTTCACCTGATTAGTCACTAACTTCTTTATTCTTTTTCTCTTGTCTTTTTGCTTTTGTGTGCATTAGTTTTATTACTTTTTTTACTTTTATAAAATGTTTGTGGGTATCATTGCTGTAAACCCTCACGAGACTACAACTCGTCCACTAGGGACACCTAGGGGTTTAAAGGCTTGTTGCATATGCTAAATGCAACCGTGATCCCTACGAAAGTGGCTTAGTTAATTATTTATGTTATTTTACTCTATGTTTTGCTCGAGGACTAGCAAAATGTTAGGTTTGGGGATGTGATGAGTGGTATTTATATCACTATTTCCCACTCATTTTAACCTAATATTTTGTATAGTTTCTTGAGTATTGTGAACGTTTTGATGTGTTTTGTGTTATTTTGTAGATAAATAAAGTTTCTGGACATTCTGGAGGTGATTTGGGCCAAAACAGTGAAAATTGGACAAAAATGCACTGAATTCTGAAATCTCGAGCTCAATTTATAGGCCTCGGTAGGCTTCTAGCGTCGCGACGCCAGGGCCCTCAGGGTCGCTACGCTAGCTTTTGTCGACGTGGCAAGCTCTGGTCATCTGTTGAAGATTCTGGATAAGCTGATAAGGTGACACGTGGCGCGGTGGTTGGGCTTCAATTATTGTGACACGTGGCGGCTTCTGATTGGTCGATGAGATTCTTATCCGTCGCGTGTCAGATAAGGATTAGATACTCAATGATTGATGCTGATGTGGCGTGATGTGGCGGTGAGGTGGCGATGATTGTGGCGACACGTGGGAAAGAAACTGTCGGCACCGTAGGATTCTGACACGTGGCACTTCCTGATTGGCTGATGATGACGTGGCGGTGAGGTGGCAATGTTGACTTGTTGACTTCCTGACGTGGCTGATGACATGGAGACACGTAGGATGCCACGTGGCACACGTGGCGATGATGACTGTCGGCACCGTAGGATGCTGACACGTGGCACGGCGCATTTTAGTAGATCGGCTGTGATGGTGACACATGGCACGGCGCATTTTAGCAAAATCAAACTTTTCTCAGATTCTGATTTCTGGACCCGGCGCACGTTAGCACTGTTCGGCGCATTTTAGGCGTCGCGACGCGGAAGATCTTGGCGTTGCGACGCTGACAATTTACTGAAATGTCCTTTTTGTCCAATTTTCACTGTTTTGGCCCAAATCACCTCCAGAATGTCCTGAAACTTTCTTATCTACAAAATAACACAAAACACATTAAAACGTTCACAAAACTCAAGAAACTATACAAAATATTAGGTTAAATGAGTGGGAAATAGTGATATAAATACCACTCATCACACCCCCAAACCTAACATTTTGCTAGTCCTCGAGCAAAACATAGAGTAAAATAACATTTTGTGTCTTTGGAGAAAGCGAGACGTAACGCCCCCATACGCCAAATATCCAGCAGATTTTCAGATATTTTTGACAGAAGGTTTTATAAAATGATTTTTCATAAAAGTTTTTGAAGATAAAAACTTGATTTAAGTTTATAAATTCAGAAAGTTGTTTCTTTGATTGTGAGTATTTACTAACATTATTTTCTGATTTTATAGCTCCACTCACTAAGTTCTTTAGGTGACAAGAAACCCATTTGGATTCGAAATCCAAGCAAACCCCAAGCAACGGACAGAACCCCAAGAAACCGGAATTTGATTTTGTAGGAACAAAAACCCTTCCAAGGCCACAAGAATACCCACAGAGAACTTGCCTTTGAGAACCTTTAAGATGAATCCTTGTAGTGTTTTCCTAGAAATGGAGACGCCACTAAGTGTGCCAAACTTAGATAATTCGATTCAAACTTGAAGAAGGGGAATCCCTCCCTTACAATAATTTGGCCATAGCCAAAGCTTTAAGCTTTTGAGTTTACAATTTCGTTGATTGTCTTTGCAAATGAAAAAGAAAGAAAGCTTAAATAGTGATACAAAAGAAACCCTAAAGGCATAAAGACAACAATGCCCTTAAATACAAAATTACAAAAATACCAAGTCTTTAAGTCTTCAAATGCCTAGGAAGCTTTATTCTAAAACTGATTTGGGCCAAGTGAAATGGCTTTGGGCCCTTTCCATCGAAGCCCACATGCGTCTCTATTTGTTTGTTGCAGTCGGCCATAAAACTCTGAACTAATCCCGCCATAGCTTCTCTGAGTCTTTTGGTCCTCTGCCTCGTAATTGGCCCTTCTGGTACTTGTAATGGGTCTTTTGCTTGGTTGTCGGCCTGGATCATGTCATTAGGACTCACCCTCACTCTCCAATTTTTCAGGATCTTCCAGCTGGTGAGCCATAGCCATCTTTTGGAGACATGGATCAGGGACAAGAGCTGCGCTGCAGTCACTAGTCAAATGGGTCCATCATGTCAGACCTACATTCACATAAAATGTAGTTCCTTTTGTTTTTCTTTTTTATGTGTGACATGTTTATGTTTGTATAAGTATCCAGACTATGTATGTCTCCTTTTGGTTCATGTATTAACACAGATTTATAAAACGTGAGTGCATGTGTATTGTTAAGATAAAAATTATTGAAGATAAGAAAATGGTTGTATTTCTAGTTACAGTCAGTGGCTTAGTTGGCAGTGGAATCTGTCATATGTCCCGGATTGGGGATGTTAAAAAACTTTACTGATACAATCAATTAAACTTTTGTAACAATAAAATAGGAGGAACTAATACAGTAGAAATTCTGGATCCTGATTTCACCTAACTGTCGCCTATGTATTAGTTCTGCCAATTAATCTTTGTTCAGTTATATTGTTTATATGTCAAGACTCCTAAAATATTCACTCCCTCTCTTGAGTGCCGAGTGAAAATATCATCAACTATAGACTTTGATATCTCTATAAAAATCCAATAGTTAACAACTCATTACGCTTTGTGATTCTATATTAACGACTTCAAAGGACTACAGATTCTCTCGAACTCTATAAAATCCTAGGTTATATTCTCTAGATCTATTCAAAATCCCCTCTCTCGAGTGATAGATTCTAAACATTCATCATCTTCAATTGTGGCCAACAATCAAGAAGCATTAAACTCAAAAGAATATAAATAAATTAATAAAACTTCATAACAAAATTAACAATCAATACAAGGTTCAAGCATAGATTACATCATTCTCCAGAATTAAGGACTTAATTCATGACAAAAGATAAAAACAATAATAAACAGGCCATGAATCTAATGAAATCATTAGAGTTCTAAGAAAGAAACAAGAAGATAAAACCCGAATTGAATCTCTTCCTCCTCGGATGTCACAGCCTTTGTCTCCTATTGTCGCTCTTCAATCCTCTCCTTGGATCTCTAAAAATATTATTTATGTGTTTTGTGCAGTGTATTAGCCTCCCCTTCTAGTTTTGGACGAACTGATATATTTATAGTAGAGCCTGGGAATCATAATACATATTGAAAACCCTAAATATCACTTTCCTGGCTTGCACAAGTTTTCTTCCGCAGGGGGCGCTGCGGCGCTGAATAGTGGGCACTGCGGCGCCCAACTCCATGGAAAATGTGTGTAAATGACTAGATTTCCTCGAGTAGATGCAAACGATATATTATGAGTCTCGTAACTCTTACTAGATCAAATGTTATAGCCTTTTTAATTTCAGTGCGCAGTTGATGCTGGTTTTTACGGCTTCTTGAGTCTGATGCTCTCAATAGGTCCCGAAACACACGTAATTGATCCATTATCGATGTTCTAATGCTTCCTACAAAGAAAATAGAAAATAAACTATAAATGACATTTAATATCTCGAAATATAACAAAATACTAAGCTAAAGATGTTGGAATAAGTGGGTATAAATCACACTTATCAAGTCGCGATGCCCAACCCCTTATGTCGCGATGCGAAACCATCAGGTGCTCACTGCCTCGGCTATTTTTCTGAGCATTGCGACACCAATGGGCCAATGTCGCGACATGTGACCAGATATTTCAGGATCAATTTTATCTATTTCAGTTTCATCGTAAGTAGTTAGAGGGCACCCTAAAGGTCTCGCATAAGGGTATATACACGTTACATCATGTTACAAGCATAAAACATCAATCATGCATTATATTTTCTTTCTTATCAATTACAAGAAAACTAATGATTTCTTTGACATTATATCGACGTCAAGGCACTCGAAGATCACCCACGCCAGGAACTACATGAAATTTACCATAGTGCTGTGAGTGGAGTACTTATTCCAGAATTTTTATTATATTTTCAGATATGATTTCACAGTTCTTTTGACTTAATTAATTTTTCATCAAAAGCTTGTTGAATTATTGATTTCATGCGAGTTAAGATATATGATTTAAACATTTTTATAAAATTTGATAATTAAAATTTGTTTTGATGATGAAGATGATTTCAAAGAAATGATTTTTGTAATTTTGGAGGCATGGGGGAAAAACCCTCCTCAGTATGTAACCTAGAATTGACGGATCCAGAGCGTGTGCACACGTAGTTCAGGACTAGAGATGACTGATGCCCCTAGATCTCAGATTCTGAGTCAGGAGGGTAGCATAGATCCGCACCCCCGGCTCCAATTTTGTGGCTTTGGAGAAAGCGAGACGTAACGCCCCCATACGCCAGATATCCAGCAGATTTTCAGATATTTTTGACATAAGGTTTTATAAAATGATTTTTCATAAAATTTTTTGAAGATAAAAAACTTGATTTAAGTTTATAATTCAGAAAGTTGTTTCTTTGATTATGAGTATTTACTAACATTATTTTCTGATTTTATAACTCCACTCACTAAGTTCTTTAGGTGACAAGAAACCCACTTGGATTCGAAATCCAAGCAAACCCCAAGCAACGGACAGAGAACCCAAGAACCGAGAATTTGATTTTGTAGGAACAAAAACCCTTCCAAGGCCACAAGAAGACCCACAAAGAACTTGCCCTTGATAAAACCTTTAAGATGAATCCTTGTAGTGTTTTGCTAGCAATGGAGACGCCACTAAGTGTGCCAAACTTAGATAAGTCGATTCAAACTTGAAAAGTGGAATCTCTCCCTTACAATAATTCGGCCATAGCCAAAGCTTTAAGCTTTTGAGTTTACAATTTCGTTGATTGTCTTTGCAAATGAAAAAGAAAGAAAGCTTAAATAGTGATACAAAAGAAACCCTAAAGGCATAAAGACAACAATGCCCTTAAATACGAAATTACAAAAATACCAAGTCTTTAAGTCTTCAAATGCCTAGGAAGCTTTATTCTAAACTGATTTGGGCCAAGTGAAATGGCTTTGGGCCCTATCCATCGAAGCCCACATGCGTCTCTATTTGTTTGTTGCAGTCGGCCATAAAACTCTGAACTAATCCCGCCATTGCTTCTCTGAGTCTTTTGGTCCTCTACCTCGTAATTGGCCCTTCTGGTACTTGTAATGGGTCTTTTGCTTTGTTGTCGGCCTGGATCATGTCATTAGGACTCACCCCCACTCTCCAATTTTACAGGATCTTCCAGCTGGTGAGCCATAGCCATATTTTGGAGACATGGATCAGGGACAAGAGCAGCGCTTGCAGTCACTAGTCAAATGGGTCCATCATGTCAGACCTACATTCACATAAAATGTAGTTCCTTTTGTTTTTCTTTTTTATGTGTGACATGTTATGCTTGTACATAGTATCCAGACTATGTATGTCTCCTTTTGGTTCATGTATTAACACATATTTATAAAACGTGTGTGCATGTATATTGTTAAGATAATAATTATTGAAGATATGAAAATGGTTGTATTTCTAGTTACAGTCAGTGGCTTAGGTGGCAGTGGAATCTGTCATCTGTCCTGGATTAGGGATGTTACAAAACTTTACTGATACAATCAATTAAAGTTTTGTAACAATAAAATAGGAGGAACTAATACAGTAGAAATTCTGGATCCTGATTTCACCTAACTGTGGCCTATGTATTAGTTATGCCAATTAATCTTGTTCAATTATATTGTTTATAAGTCAAGACTCCTAAAATATTCACTCCCTCTCTCGAGTGCCGAGTAAAAATATCATCAACTATAGACTTCGATATCTCTATAAAAATCCAATAGTTAACAACTCATTACGCTTTGTGATTCTATATTAACGACTTCAAAGGACTACAGATTCTCTCGAACTCTATAAAATCCTAGGTTATATTCTCTAGATCTATTCAAAATCCCCTCTCTCGAGTGATAGATTCTAAACATTCATCATCTTCAATTGTGGCCAACAATCAAGAAGCAGGGCCAACAATCAAGAAGCATTAAACTCAAAAGAATATAATAAATTAATAAAACTTCATAACAAAATTAACAATCAATACAAGGTTCAAGCATAGATTACATCATTCTCCAGAATTAAGGACTTAATTCATGACAAAAGATAAAAACAATAATAAACAGGCCATGAATCTAATGGAAATCATTAGAGTTCTAAGAAATAAACAAGAAGAAAAAACCCGAATTGAATCTCTTCCTCCTCGGATGTCACAGCCTTTGTCTCCTCTTGTCGCTCTTCAATCCTCTCCTTGGATTTCTAAAAATATTTATTTATGTGTTTTGTGCAGTGTATTAGCCTCCCCTTCTAGTTTTGGACGAACTGATATATTTATAGTAGAGCCTGGGAGTCATAATACATGTTGAAGACCCTATAAATCACTTTCCTGGCTTGCACAGGTTTTCTTCCGTAAGGGGCACTGCGTCGCTGAACAGTGGGTGCTGCGGCGCCCAACTCCCTAGAAAATGTATGTAAATGACTAGATTTCCTCGAGTAGATGCAAATCGAAATATTATAAGTCTCGTTACTCTTACTAGATCAAATGTTATAGCCTTTTTAATTTCAGTGCGCAACTGATGCTGGTTTTTACTGCTTCTTGAGTCTGATGCTCTCAATAGGTCCCGAAACACACGTAATTGATCCATTATCGATGTTCTAATGCTTCCTACAAATAAAATAGAAAATAAACTATAAATGACATTTAATATCTCGAAATATAACAAAATACTAAGCTAAAGATGTTGGAATAAGTGGGTATAAATCACACTTATAAAGTCGCGATGCCCAACCCCTTATGTCACGATGCGAAACCATCAGGTGCTCACTGCCTCGGCTATTTTTCTGAGCATCGCGACATCAATGGGCCAATGTCGCGACACGTGACCAGATATTTCTGGATCAATTTTATCCATTTCAGTTTCATCGTAAGTAGTTAGAGGGCACCCTAAAGGTCTCGCATAAGGGTATATACACGTTACATCATGTTACAAGCATAAAACATCAATCATGCATTATATTTTCTTTCTTATCAATTACAAGAAAACTAATGATTTCTTTGACATTATATCGACGTCAAGGCACTCGAAGATCACCCATGCCAGGAACTACATGAAATTTACCATAGTGCTGTGAGTGGAGTACTTATTCCAGAATTTTTATTATATTTTCACATATGATTTCACAGTTCTTTTGACTTAATTAATTTTTCATCAAAAGCTTGTTGAATTATTGATTTCATGCGAGTTAAGATATATGATTTAAACATTTTTATAAAATTTGATAATTAAAATTTGTTTTGATGATGAGGATGATTTCAAAGACATGATTTTTCTGATTTTGGAGGCATGGGGGAAAAACCCTCCTCAGTATGTAACCTAGAATTGACGGATCCAGAGCGTGTGCACACGTAGTTCAGGACTATAGATGACTGATACCCCTAGATCTCAGATTCTGAGTTAGGAGGGTAGCATAGATCTGCACCCCTGGCTCCAATTTTGTGGCTTTGGAGAGAAAGCGAGATGTAACGCCCCATACGCCAGATATCCAGCAGATTTTCAGATATTTTTGACAGAAGGTTTTATAAAATGATTTTTCATAAAAGTTTTTGAAGATAAAAAACTTGATTTAAGTTTATAAATTCAGAAAGTTGTTTCTTTGATTATGAGTATTTACTAACATTATTTTCTGATTTTATAACTCCACTCACTAAGTTCTTTAGGTGACAAGAAACCCACTTGGATTCGAAATCCAAGCAAACCCCAAGCAACGGACAGAACCCCAAGAACCGCGAATTTGATTTTGTAGGAACAAAAACCCTTCCAAGGCCACAAGAAGACCCACAAAGAACTTGCCCTTGAGAACCTTTAAGATGAATCCTTGTAGTGTTTTGCTAGCAGTGGAGACGCCACTAAGTGTGCCAAACTTAGATAAGTCGATTCAAACTCGAAAAGGAGAATCTCTCCCTTACAATAATTCGGCCATAGCCAAAGCTTTAAGCTTTTGAGTTTACAATTTCGTTGATTGTCTTTGCAAATGAAAAATAAAGAAAGCTTAAATAGTGATACAAAAGAAACCCTAAAGGCATAAATACAACAATGCCCTTAAATACGAAATTACAAAAATACCAAGTCTTTAAGTCTTCAAATGCCTAGGAAGCTTTATTCTAAACTGATTTGGGCCAAGTGAAATGGCTTTGGGCCCTTTCCATCGAAGCCCACATGCGTCTCAATTTGTTTGTTGCAGTCGGCCATAAAACTCTGAACTAATCCCGCCATTGCTTCTCTGAGTCTTTTGGTCCTCTACCTCGTAATTGGCCCTTCGGGTACTTGTAATGGGTCTTTTGCTTTGTTGTCGGCCTGGATCATGTCATTAGGACTCACCCCCACTCTCCATTTTTGCAGGATCTTCCAGCTGGTGAGCCATAGCCATATTTTGGAGACATGGATCAGGGACAAGAGCAGCGCTGCAGTCACTAGTCAAATGGGTCCATCATGTCAGACCTACATTCACATAAAATGTAGTTCCTTTTGTTTTTCTTTTTTATGTGTGACATGTTTATGCTTGTACATAGTATCCAGACTATGTATGTCTCCTTTTGGTTCATGTTTTAACACAGATTTATAAAACGTGTGTGCATGTATATTGTTAAGATAAAAATTATTGAAGATAAGAAAATGGTTGTATTTCTAGTTACAGTCAGTGGCTTAGGTGGCAGTGGAATCTGTCATATGTCCCGGATTGGGGATGTTACAAAACTTTACTGATACAATCAATTAACCTACTAAAACCAATCGGCTAACCAATTAGTTTGGCCTAATTTCATCCAAATTTGATTTTTTTTTTTTTTTGCTTGTTTTCTTTACGCCATAATTTGAATTTATGGACACCCAAATTACTATTGATCATTTTCAAATACCTTTCTTACTCTCTAAATGATTTATGCAATAATCAAATATATTGAAAATTTTTTTTAATTACTACAATTAAACATGTTGATAATTATTTAGCTTGCACTTTTACTATAGACTCCACACTCTCTTATGTGTGACTTACTAGAATCTTCTCAAGCTGGACATAACATTGAATCACGATAATTTAATCAAACATATATTACTCTTTAATGACATCCATCAAGTTACCATTCTAATTTGAATCATCACGGTTGACATATAATAATATGTCATGGCCCATAAATGAGACAGAATTATAAGAACCTATTTCATATATGATTTCCAAATTATACAGTACATCGCCTCTCTATATCATCACCGAATAACCTAAGGTATGGATAACATCTATCCTTATATTCAAAAGTATCATGTTGATATTGTCATGATCAAGCTACATCAGGAATCTTATTACCAAGAATCTCATGTAATAAGATTCTTCTACAATGTCGTAGTCTAATGCATTAATCACATATACCGACCTGCATAGTGGGATATGACTCTTATAACTAAATATTATCTAGGAAAGTGATGATCTTATGTTACATCTGTTAGAGTTGGTGCTTGGAGTGCCAATCCGAATTGTACATTTTATTATTTATTAATAAAATAATTATATTTTCATTTCATACTTTATTAATGGTATTGTCATTATACGTATTAGATTGATGTATAGATATGCTAAGAATGACATCGACCTTAGAATAGTCTTGTAGTAATACTGGACACTAGTGTTGGTTTTCTAGGTCAAACCAATGATCAATTAAGTAAGAAATCATGTGAATACAACAAAGTAAGAATGCAGAAAATACTTACAATGCTCGGTTGGATGTAGAAGAGAAGTTCAAAACTTTGCCTCCATGGTTGTTGCTCCAAGCTATCTTTGATGTATGTTTCGGCCAAGCTCCTCCTTTGGGGATGAAATCCAAGCTCCAAGCTTTGTTGTTGATTCCAAGCTCAATGATTGGTTTCCATATCACCTTATATGATTCTTTGAATGTGCTAGCAACTAGAAAATTTTGCAACAAAATTTTCTTCTTCTTCTTCCTTTGTTTCGGCCAAGCCAAGTTTTGGAGAGAAAAATGGAGAGTTAGGCGTGAATGGTGAGAGAGAGAATAAGTGTGAATGACTTGTGTATGTGATTTCTAAAATCAAAAAATAAAATATATACCAAATATCTAATATTTGGTAAAAGTTAAATTGATTGACTTTTCCATCAATTTCCTACACCAACTTCCATCACCATAAAGGTGAATGAATGACTAGTGATGTGACTTGATGTGACTTGTGGGCCCCACTTGAATTCAAAATCCGAGTGGGCCCACAAACACTCCCGGGCTCGGGTTCGCTAATTCCGAATTAACGAATTTTCCATTGCGACGTAATTAAATCAAATTTAATTAAAAAATTATGCCTAGCAAAATTACTATTCATGTCGCTCGCGAATTAATTCTAAATTAATTCGTTTTCCCGAATTAAAATCCAATTTTAATTCCGCGTCGAAATCTAATTTCGTGTAATATATCAAATATATTATTTTATCGATTAATTCCAAATTAATCGTTCTCTCTCTACAAATAGTATTTTATCCTAGATAAAATCTCTCTGTAATTAATCCTAGATTAATTATGTTCGAATCATACGTCATTGGTGAATCTTCGGGAAGCGACCCATGATATCCCTGGATATGTTAGCAGTAAATCTGGTCGTCGGTCTATCCGAACACGTACGTACCTCGTACTACGTTTTTACCAATTTACGAGACATGGTTGGCTTCTAGCAAAGCACCGTGCCTACCCAATTCTCCAGAAATATTCTTAAAGAAATATATAATCTTTTTCAGGCGTAGTATACATAGTATTGCGTATTACGATCCAATATCGAATGTCACATGCTAGGTCTGGGCTAGAATTGTGTCTGCCATGTACGAATCATATATCAGATCTCTGGTAACTAGTCTCTATAATCGGATAAACATGACCTAGTCATATTATCCTGATGACTACAGTACATAATAATACTAGTTCCGCATCCTACATGATCATCATCTTCATATGACTGAAGTGATACTTCCATCTTGACATCACACCCAATACACTACGATTCTCAATATACCCAGAAAAGGTGTACAGAGAACCTGTTAAAGCCCTTGACGAACAAAACCAAAGTATATTGATTGTCGCAAGTATTAGCGATGCAAGTCTCAGGTTAAGACCAAATACATCTACCCTGATTCAGACTTCCATAGACACATAGTCATACTACCAATGGAATTCTGATGGGTCTATCCAGAGCGAAGCTGTTTCCATACCATCGGTAAACACAACCTCCTATTACACTTGCATGAGTATCCAATACCCAAATATATGAGAACTATGTCGTTATGCTCCCATAACACGCACAAGTGCAATACTAGTCTATTCCGCATTATCGATGTCTAATCTCGATAATACTACGACTATGGATATTTTAATGATTAAACCTTAGTGGATTAATACTGTCTCATATCTTATTAATCCGGAACTAATCATATGGACTTTTATCATTTATATATCGTGGTAAAAGAGCAATTTCCTTTGTCACATAGTTAATTTGTACAACAACATCATGTTCTGTACAAATAGTGATGCTATGGGTCATAATTGTCCAACAACTAGGTGGTCCGATATTGAGATAAGTATTACTATTGTAAACCATTCTTAAAGTAAATATTCCTAGTCGTTGGTTTTGGAATACGGTCGAATTCCTATAACCTAGAAGACTAGCACATATCGTATATTGGAATTGGAGTTCCAATGGTTTAACTCGATGCACCATAAGTTTTGGAAACTCGTATAGACATGTGGGTATTGGTTGGACCGAATACTGAATGACTCACAGGTGATCCTAATAGTTGGAAGTACACATCACTGTCAATAGGAATCGCCTTGAGTCGAGTAGCATATGTAATTCTTTGACTATAGGATAACATTGATTTTGTATGAGATCCTTCACACTTTGATGCCATGTATGTCAGAAACCTTTCATGGTCTGATCTTTAGATGTTTGTTGGGTGTGGACCGATGCACTTGGTAATTAAGTGAGAAGCAAGATTGGATTCGTCGGCCCGTATGTGTACCATAAGAGGTTTAGGTATCCATGTTAGTAAAGTCACTATTCTTAAATCTTTGGACAAAGTCGATCACCTAGGGTGGATCGCATCAGTTATGAAGAATCGTGGACATGTCGACATAAGATGTGCATCTCGGAAACTTGACTGTATATTCTATGTTTCCTAAGAACAACTCGAATAGCCTACGACGGAAGGATTATTAAACATATGTGATGACTTCGACTTGTATAGTTCAGAAAGGTCATTCGTGTTCTTCGCGAATTTGGAGGTGGTCGAATTGCGTACATATTAGCTAGGCTTATATGACGAACGTGTCTGAACTTATAGAGTCCCAATATGAAGTGTACTCGTTGAGCACTTGGGTAGCCGATTAATTTTGATAAAAGATAATATTCGATATTATAATTATCAACTAAGATAATCAAGTGTTTTTAGATAACATTGATTATTTACTTTGACGTAATTGGATTAATTGAATTAATTCAATAATTACATAAGGGCTTAATTGTAAAATCATAATTATCTCTACCATTTGAGGATATTATGGTAATTGTAACTATGTAATAATAAGTGGTTTTGGCTTGATTTAATTGGATTAAATCAAAGTGGCAAACATTTAACTAATCCATTTCCTAATCCTTAGCTTGATTTAATTGGATTAAATCAAAGTGGGAGACAATGGAGATTAGTCACACCTAATTATACATATTTGGACAAATTAGATTAAGCCCACATAAAAATTGATTACAACTTTTATTAATTAAAAATTACCTAAGTTTTGTTATAAATAGCAAGCTTTAGGAAGGTTTTAATTAAGAAAAGCAAAAACTTGTGAAAGCTAAGTACAAGTAAATTCTTAGAGAAATTAGCCTAAATTAGAGAAATGTTTAAAGAAGCTTGTGAAGTCTCTACAACATTTCATCTAAGAGAAATCAAGATTGGATCTTGGATTGAAGTTTGCTAACATTGGAATCAAGATTGGATCTTGGAGTGAAGCTTGCAAACCTTGGAGGTTCTCCTACATTTCAACAAAGAGAAGAAGATTTGATCTTTGCATCAAGCTTGCTAGGTAAGTTTGAACTTCTCTTAAGTTATGTCCTTTTATGTATTGGATGCATGATCACATAACTTAATATTGAAATAAGGCTAATAAATTGTGTTAGGAAGTTTTGGAAGTATAAACACAATATGCTTGTTATTAGGTCAAAATATTTATATTAGACATAAACATAAAATTAGAGTTCGAGACTCTAGATTAAAGCTTAGAGCTATGGCTACCATTTTAGAATCACTTGACCACCTTTGGGTGACCTAGAATTATTCACGAGACATTTCTTATTGGGATTCTAATTTACTTTGTGTATTAGATTCAAATTTTACGCAAATGTGTATTTAGAATAATTTAAGTTTTTGTAAAAATATTTTATATTTTGAAAAACTTGATTTTTACTCTATAACATGTGTTGATGTTGGTTTTGATGTTAAAAATTAATTTTAGTTGTTTTTGAAGTATTTAGGGAAGACCGGAAGAAATTAGGGCAATAGACCATAATTCCTTCAGCTCACTTCCAGTGAGCTTAAGGAAATAAATTAAAGAAAATAAAAAATATATTGAAATACTGATTGCGCGCACGCACTGTAGCACGCGCGTACGCGCTATGCGTGCTGATTTTGTTTTCACTCGTTCTTGAGCTTCTGAACTTCTATTCAGTCCCGGTTTTTTCCTATACACTAGTAATAGGACACCGATCCGACCCTAGGGGTTCCAAAACTGCCCTAACAGAATGGTATCAGTAGCAAGGCTTAACCACACAACACATGTTGCATTTTAGACATGTATTTGAATCTATTCCTCTATATTTTAATTTAATTTTGCATAAGACATATTGGATATGTAAAGAATGTTTTAACTTAAAATTTTGACCTAATTAAATTAGTGACTTGATTGTCATAAATATCTCATGATTAGGTGATTATTTTATTTTAAGTAATAGTATTAGTAATGTTGGAGCATTATTAGAGGGTCCGTCTTTTCAATACGGAGATGAATGAGTTCTTACTATTTATATCCAATATCGTCATTAGTGTGAGGGTATAAGTGCTCGAAACTTAGGTCACTCCGATAAAATATTAGATGTAGCTTGATGGGTTAACATAGTCACCGAATATCGTCATTAGTGTGAGGGTGTACATACAAAGCTCATTAGAGCACATTGACAAGTATACACTTGGAATACGTCTTAATCTAAGACCGTCAATAGTGTGAAGATAAAAAATGGTTCAGGACCAAACTAGGAGTCACATGAAGTGATTGACCTTGGAGGTCTACCTTATGAGTTTATAAAGGCCAATATCGTCATTAGTGTGAGGCTTGAGTAAATATCATGGGATCCACTTCCCGCTATGAAATTTTGATAGTGAAAATTCTATTTTTCCGTTAAAAGAGATTACAGAATTATGTAAAGTAGTGGGAGAGCACTAATAGATTTAAAATTCCATAATCAATTAGTGTTATTATTTTGAATTGAAAATTATTCTGCTACTATTTAAAATATTGTCTTGTAGATGGTTGCCGCCAATCCATTGATGAAACTTTTAGATACCAATAAACTAAAAAGAGCCGAAAACTATTCGAATGGGAAACGAATATACGCCTTGTCTTGGAGTTTGAAAAGTTGACTTATGTCATTGTCAATCCACTCCCTGTTGAAATCGATCCTGACTCCACTCCAGAAGAGCGAGAAACTTTTAATAGATGGAAGGATGATAACCTGAAGGTGAAATCCTACATCTTGGGATCGATGGTTCCAGATTTGCCAAGACAATACATAGAAGTACCAGATGCTTGGAGCATTATGCGAACACTTAAGGAGTTGTTCGAAGCAAATAAAGAGATTGAAGTTTATCAGAGGTCTAAGGAATTGTTCCGTGTTGAACTCAAGGATGGACGAGATATCAGCATTGATACTTTGAACATGATCGACCAAATCCAATATCTGGAACGACAAGGCATTGTGATTGATGAACGGCTGGGCCGTAATTTGATTCTGTCTTCTTTGCTTGAATCTTATCCTGACTTTGTGTTAAACTTCCATATACACTCGTTACAAGCCACCTATGAAGAACTTCATAACATGTTACGCATGACAGAGCATGATATGAGAAAAGGCAACCCCACTTTGTACCTCCATGGTGGAGCTAGCTCTTCGAAGGCTTCTGGGAAGTCAAAGAAAATCAACATGGGGAAGAAGAAGATTAGAAAGAAGAACTCTAAGAAGTGCAAAGGCGCAAAACCGCAAATAGCTCATGACCAATGTGTACATTGCAAGAGTTTGGACACTGGAAGAAGGATTGTCCAGAGTTGATAGGAAAAACATGACCCTCATGTATGCTTTGTATTTTTCTAATTATTGACATATCATTAGCCTTAGATTTAAATAGTAGATGGGTGTTAGACACTGACAGTCCTACTCATATTTTCAACTCCCTGTAGGTAATGAGGGTAAAACAAAGGCTGAATAAAAGGGGAGATCCAACTTAGAGTTGGTAATGGCGAGACATTGGATGTTAAAGCAATAAGAACGGTTGTTTTAGATCTCCCCAATGGATGTAAATTAGATTTGCATGACTGTTATTATATTCCATCACTTATCAGTCAAATAATATCACTGCCAATATTAGACAAAGAGGGATATAATATAAACATTAGGAAATAAATTTTATGTTTGTATGATAAAGATAATTTATTGAAATGTGAATGTTCTTTATCTAACGGTCAGTATGTTTTGGAATCATGTAGAGATGTCTTTAATGTAGAGAAAAATACAATAGGAAATCTGAATTAAATAATATTGAATTATGGCATATGAGATTGGGCCATATAGGTGTTAGACGTCTATCAAAATTGGTAAAAGATTGTTTGATTGAAAATTTTACCTTAGATCATTCCTATTTGAGAGTCATGTATCCAAGGAAAGATGACAAAGGCCCAATTTCTTGGTGTTGGACACCGTGCTAGAGATTTATTGGAACTAATACACAATGATGTATGTGGTCCACTAAATCATTCCACTCATGATGGTTCAACATACTTTGTGACTTTCACAGATGACAAGTCTAGATATGGATATGTCTATCTGATGAAATATAAGTCATAAATATTTAAAAAGTTCAAAATATTCCCAAACGAAGTAGAAAAAAAAACTAGTTAATTCATCAAGTGCCTTAGATCAGATCAAGACGGTGAATACATGAGTGAAGAATTCAGAAGTTATTTAAGAGAGAATGGAATTCTTGTCCAATATAGCCCACCAGGAACACCTCAACACAATGGAGTGTCTAAGCGTAGAAATCGTACTTTATTAGATATGATGTGATCCATGATGAGCTATACAGATCTTCCTTATTACCTTTGGGGTTACTATAACATCCCCAATTTGGAGATGCTACCGGCAGGAAATAGGTCATCCTATTGACCGGCGTAAACATACACGTATAACGCAAGCGCACGTATCGTTCAAGTAGTATAAAAATATCGATCCCACGAGGACTTAATATCTAATCTATTAATTTTATGAGGTCAAATGATTACTAGTGTCTAACAGGTTGTTTGATTGATTTGAAATGGTGACGATTCTAAATTTAAAAACAAGTAAATAAAATTGTTCGAAAGTAGGTTTTAAGAAAATTCAATATTAAAAACTATCTAGGGTTGTGATTTCTTCCAATATCATTTTAAATATGAAGTAGTTATCTTAAAGTTGGGTAATATATTGATTTATTAACCTGGAACACTAAATTATGTGTAAGCCTCTGTCGATGGTCAGACACAAACACCAAGTTTAACCCAATTGAACCATATGTCTATGTCAACCAAATTATCTAGATTCATTAAGTTTAAGTTCCAATTATGGCTACCCCCGCCCGACAGGTATATGTCTATCCTGTAAGGAAATCTATTAAAGGGTTATACCCTCAAAGAAGATCGTGGACTATTGAGTCTAAGGTCTTAAACTTAAAATCTCTATGTCTAGTTCATTTTAAGTTTCCCAGTTCAATTTTATTAATGGCCAGTTAATGAAGAACCATTAAGATTAAGACTCAATAAATAAATCTTTATATTACCCAAGCTATAATCTAATCCCTTATAAACCGGTGATATTGGATTTCATCACAACCCCAGATAACTGGCTTAGTTACGACATATATTTACGGGTAGTAAAAACTTAAATAAAATAAAAAGAGATAAAGTAAAATATTGAAAATTAAATACTGAAAATTAAATGACGGAAAGTAAATGCTGAAATTAAATACTGAAAATTAAATGCTCAAAAGTAAATTGCTGAAAAGTAAATTGCTGAAAAGTAAATTGCTGAAAAGTAAATGCTGAAAAGTAAATTGCTAAAAAGTAAATAAAGTAAAAGTACAATAAAAGAAAATGCTGAGGTAAGATGATCCACTTTTATTACTTCTATTTTAGATATCTCCCTTAATATAATATATTAAATTTTCATGATAATTACCAACCAGCCATATAGGCGGTATCCAGATTAAGTCAAATTAATAATTAATTACCAACCGACCAATCAGGCGGTATCCAGTTTAGTCAGGTTAAAACCAATTTAAATAATTACCAACTGACCAATATGTCGGTATCCTCGTTAAGTCAGGTTTTAACTAGTTTATATATTATAATTAAGGGAGATTAATCTAAATATTAGTAATAAAAGTCTTACCTTTTACCGCAGCAAAGGGGAGTTACCTCCTCATTACTGAAAAGTAAAAACGGAAAATTAAAGAAAGAAAAGTATTGTGCGTAAAAGTAAATTGCGGAAAGTAAAAACTGAAAAGTAAAGAAAAGAAAGTGCGAAAGCGGAAATTAATTACTAAAAGCTGTAAATAAACAAACAATATATAATCTTCTTAGTATTCTTAAGGAATTCCTTAGAAGAAAGTATATATTTTACAAATGAAATGGCTTGGTATTTATAAGCAAAATTTTGCCTCCATCAAATCATCCACCAAATCAATTATTAATTGCTCCACTAATTGCTCCACCAAATCCATTATTAATTGCTCCACTAATCTCTTATCATGTTTGGTGATAATTTGATAATTTTTATTATTTATTTATTAATTTATTTTTTTCTTTGAAAATGATTGAAAGTGACTTTAATAATTACACACAACACACTTCTAGATGGTTCATCAATTTCGGGCATGAAATATTTAGAATTAGAAATTATTTTGTCTTTCAAAGCTGTAGATCTTTGAGTCTTCTTTAATCTGGAACTTTAATCAGCTCAATCCGATATCGAAGTAAAAAGTTATGCCCAAATTACGACAGATGCGCAAAATTGGAATTTCCAAAACTGCACTTCGTCAAAAACGCCCTTTCAAGTTTCCAATCTCCAAAATTAATATGTCAAGTCCAATATTTGCCCTTATTTGACCCATATTTCGTCCTAAATGATTTCATTAAGTCCCAATATTATTTTATCTGTAAAATAAACTAAAACATATCAAAACGTTCATCAAACCCGAGAAACTAAACAAAATATTAAGTAAAAGGGGCGGTAAATATTGATATATTTTCCGCTCATCACCTATCCCTCTGATCCTCTGACTCACTGACTGTATACAATGTTAATAACTCATCTCAAATATAACTTGAGCAAGGGACCATTGTCCAAACTTAATTTAACATACATGCATTATTTATTCATGTCATGTTCTCCAAGGTTCTTCACAATACAATTCTAACAATGAATACTTAAACATATTACGTAATGCAATCTTTACTATCCAACGTGCATGATGCAAGACTTTACATGACTCTGACTAAACTGTAACTTAATATGGTGGACTCAGACCCTCTTGTGACTGCCAACAGTATACATCCTCCCGAGCCCGTCCTCATGTATACCTGTAAAATAAGAAGCTAGGAGTGGGGGGTTAGATTGTTTGTACGATCTAAGTGAGTGGAAGTTTAAAACAAAAACTGAGGTACTTTTATAAAAACTTTTAGTTCTAAAACCAAAACTGTCACTAGAAAACCATCTTTTATGTAAACTATTTTCTTGTCTAAAAACACAACCTTTCTATAAAACACTTTATAAAAGATTTTGTCTGCAAACTCTGAGTCTCTTCTGTGAAACTAGATTTTCTTTCTAAAACTCTTTTATAAACTTTCATTTATGAAAACTGCATCTCTAAAAAACCTTTTCTCTGAAAAACTGTCTCTGAAAGTCTATCTCTGAAAAATCTGACGCATGGGGGGGCGCTACGTACCGCCATCCCCCCATACGCCTAACTAGAGTCAGGATTGAAAATCCATGACAATTGCTTGAATTAGATTGGGGGTGCGGATCTATGATATGCCACATAGTGATAACAATTGCTTGAATTAATAAACCTCACAGCCTACATTCTAATCAAATTTATCAATTATAGATCATCACAGGAACCGCAATTTCCTTTGGCAAAGTGAAGAAATGCCAACCAAAATCCAAATCGGTGAGTGTACTATTTTCTAAGACTTATGTTTACTTATAGGTTTTTGAGATGAAACTTACTTTTTCGTATTTATGGCGTTAGCCAAGTTTATATCAGATGTTTTATGAACTAAAATGGTTTGAGTAATGCTTTAGAAAGTAATGTTTTATAAAGCATGAGTTTTATGTTTTTAGAGGCATAGGGGAAAACCCACCTCGTATGTAACTTGACACATATATGAAATTGACGGATACATATATCATGTGCACATGCAGTTCAAAACTAGGGATGACAGATGCCTCTAGATCCCAGATTCAGAGTCTGGAGGGTAGCATAGATCTGCACCTCCGGCTCCAGATTTATGGCTTGGGGGACGACGAGACGTAACACCCCAAGACCACTAGATATTTACGTATGGGGGGATGCCCCCAAGCACCAGATTTTATGTATGGGGGATGACAAGACGTAACACCCCCATACGCCAGATATTCATATACCGAACTTTCAGATACAGATTTTTCAGATACAGATTTCTCAGAACAGATTTCCAAAAACAAAATTTTTAGAAAAGATAAGTTTTATGGAATGGTTTTAAGAAAAGATTTTCCAGAATAAGTTTTGCAAAAAGAGATGTGTTTTTAGATAAGAAAGATTTCAGAAAAGATTGTTTTTCTCGGAAGATTTTTGATTTTTAGAAACATGAATTTTTAGAAAGAATCAGTTTTCTTTTTAAACTGTCCACTCACTAGATCGTTCAAACAATCTAACCATCCACTCCCAGTTTCTTATTTTACAGGTATACTCGAAGGACGAGCTCGAGGGGATGGATATTGACAATAGTCACTAGAGTGTCCGAGTCCACTAGGTCGTGTACAGAGTTACAGTCCCAGTTTAAATAAAAGTCATGTGTTATATATTTTGTATAGTTGAGATTGTTTGTATGATAAGTTAAGGTGTCCAATAATAGAGTTGTATGGAGAAATATTAATGAGTATACAGTTATGAGTTCTTAGTTTCATTCATGTTAATGCGTTAGGCAAAGGTCCCTATGCATGAGTCTATATTTGAGATGAGTTAGTAGTGATTTATACAGTCAGTGAGTCAATGTCTTAGGGGGATATGACGACCTATTCTCTGCCGGTAGCATCCCCGGAAGAGTGATGTTACAATACAGAGATGAATTAGTTCTTATTATTTATGCCCAATACCGTCATTATTGTGAGGGTATAAGTGGTCAGAACTTAGATCGCTCTTATAAAACATTATATGTAGCGTGATGAGTTGACGTAGTCACCCAATACCGTCATTATTGTGAGCATAAGAAATAGTTCAGGACCAAACTTAGGAGTCACATGAATTTGATTGACCTTTGAGGTTTAAATAATGAGTTTATAAAGGCTAAGATCATCATTATTGTGAGGCTGGAGTAAATGTCATAGGATCGACTTCCAGCTATGAAATTTTGATAGTCAAATTTTTATTTTTCCATTAAGGGAGATTACAGAATTACGTAAAGTAGTGGGAGGGCACTAATAGATTTAAAATCCATAATCGTATTGGTGTTTTTATATTGAAATCAAAATGTACTACTAGTGTTTAATTGTTGTCTTGTAGAGGGCTGCCACAAATCCATTACCGCAACTTTTGGATTTTAATAAATTGAAATGAGTCTAGAACTATTTATCGCCTTATCTTGGAGTCGGAAAATTTTTGAAGGACATTATGATAGATGAAAGGCTATACCAAAATCTGATTTTGTCTTCTTTACCCGGTATATATGCTGGCTTTGTGATGCATTCAATGCAAGCCACATATGAAGAGCTTGACAACATGTTATGCTCGGCAGAGCATAATTTGAAGAAAGTGAAACATGTTTTATACATTCATGGTGGAGCAAGCTCTTCAAAGACTTCTAGGAAGTCTAAGAATATTAAAATAGGAAATAAGAAGAAAGACTCCCAGAAACAAACTACAAGACCGCGTGTAACTCGTGATGCATTTCTACATTGCCAAAAGTCTAGACACTAGAAACGTGATTTTCCAGAGCTAAAACGAAAAGCAGGAACCCCAAGTACGCTTTGTATTTTTCCTATTACTGACATCTCATTAGCCTTAGATGCAAATAGTAGTTGGGTGTTAGACACCGGTAGTCCCACTCATATTTGCAACTCCATGCAAGCCATGAGAGTTAAAAGATGGATGAAAAAATGGGAGATCCAACTAATAGTTGGGAATAGCGAGACAATGGATGTCAAAGCCATAGGAACGGTTGTTTTAGATCTCTATAATGGATGTAAATTAATTTTCATTGATTTTTATTATGTACCGTCTTTTATTAGAAAATAATATCGTTACCGATATTGGATAAAAAATGATATAAAATAAACATTAAATATGGTGTTTTATGTTTATATGATAAAGATAATTATTTTATATGTGAATGTCCTTTATCTAACAGTTATTATGTTTTGGAAACATATCGATATGTCTTTAATTCAGAGGGAAATACAAGTAAAAAATCTGAATTAAATATTACTGAATTATGACATATGCGATTGGGCCACATAGGTGTTAGACATCTATCAAAATTGGTTAAGGATGGTTTGATTGAAGATCCTCACCTTAGATCCTTATCTGATTTATGAGTCATGTATCCAAGTGAAAATGACAAAGGCATCATTCTTGGTGTTGGACACTGTGCTGAAGATTTATTGGAGTTAGTACATAGTGATGTGTGTGGTCCATTAAATCATGTCGCTCATGATAGTTCAACTTACTCAGTGACTTTCACTGATGATAAGTCAAGATTTGGATATGTCTATTTGATGAGACTAAATCGGAAACATTTGAAAAGTTCAAAATATTCTGAAACGAAGTAGAAAAATAAACTGGTAAATTCATCAAGTGTCTTTGATCAGATCGAGGTGGTGAATTTATGAGCGACGAATTTAGATGTTATTTAAGGGATGATGGGATTTTCGCTCAATATAGCCCACCAGGAACTCCTCAAAATAATGGTTTGTCTTAGCGGAGAAATCATACTTTATTGGATATAATACGATTTATGATGAGCTATACATATATTCCATATTACCTTTGGGATTATGCTTTACTTATTGATGCCCACATACTTAATAGGGTTCCATCGAAAGCTGTTTCTACTACCTCATATTGTTGGGTTTGTAGTAAGTCCCAAGATCGATTTCAAGCAAGAAATATGTGCGAATACAACATTGAAATATGGCGGAATCATACTTACATTGATCAGATTTGGCGATGCGAAGAAAACAAATCTTTTCCTCCATGGTGAAGCATTCGGCCATGCCAAAATATGGTGCTCCATGAGTGTCTCCAAGCTCCAAGCTTTATTTGATGATTCCATGCTCATGAAAAAGATTACTTATCACCTTTGTATGTACTCTAAAGTGTGCTAGCACATTGGAGATTTTTCCACAAAATCTCCTCTGTGTTCCTTCAATGTCTCGGCCAAGCAAGACTTGGAGAAGGGAAATGGCCCTAGGCCGAATAGTGAGAAGAGAGGAAGAATGCCCCTTGGCCGAATATAGAGAGAGAGAATATAGGTTAGAGTTGTGTGAAATGTTTTCCAAAAACATATACCAAAATTTTGGTCAAAGCTTTTCAAAAAAGCAAAATAATTTTGGAGGCAAAAATGCATTAAATGCATTCAACAGCCCACATCAACTATTCACATCAAAAGTGACTAAACATCACATCACTCAAAGTGACAAGTGATTTGACGCTTGATGTGACTAGTGGTTTGTGTTGGAATTGTCTAAGCATCCCAAGATCATATCAAGCAATGAAAATACAAAGTGAATACATCAAAGAAAGTTGCAGTGAGCGATGCGGTGGACAACAAAAAATCTTTCTGCCCTCTCCTCCAAGGCTCGGCAGTGGCAGTGAGTTTGCTCCTCTATTTTCGGCTTTGGTATGATCCATGAAGCTCCAAGCTTTGTTTGGTCATTCCTAGCTCACGAAGTGAGTTCCCTATCACCTTAGTATGTCCCTTTGAGTGCTAGCTCTAGTGTATTTTGCAACAAAATACTCATTTTTCATCTCCTTGTTGCTCACGGTGAAAACCAGAAAAGAGAAGGCAGTGAACTGCCCCTTGGGCGTGAGATGAAGAGAAGAAAAAGAAGAGAGAGAGTTATGGTTGGTTGGAGGAAAAGTGTATCTTATCCACATTTAATTAATTTTCAAAAATCAATTAAATGATTTACCAATTTTCTTTCCAAAAGTCAAATGGCAATTAATTGCTTCCAACAACCCACATCAACTATTCACATCACTCAATCAATCAATGTGACAAGTTGTCACATCACTCAATTGACTAATGATTTGACGCTTGATGCGACTAGCGATTTGACGCTTGATTTGACTTGCGTGCCGCACTCGAATTCGAAATGCGAATGCGCTCGCAAACAATCCCGGGCTCGGGTTCGCTAATTCCAAATTAACAAATTTTCCGTTGCGACGTAATTAAATGATTATGCCTAGTGAAATCACTATTCACGTCGCTAACAATTTAATTCGAAATTAACTCGTTCACCCGAATTAAAATCTAATTTTAATTGCGCGTCGAAATCCAATTTCGTATAATATATCAAATATATTATTTTATCGATTAATTCTAAATTAATCATTTTCTCTCTTTAATTGATATTTTATCCCATATAAAATATCTCTGTAATTAATCCCAGATTAATTTTCTCTCTCATCTAATTATTCCCAGATTAATTAAGTGTGAGTCATACGTCATCGGTGAATCTTCGGGAAGCGACCCATGACATCCCCGGATATGTTGGCAGTAAATTCGGTCGTCGGACTATCCAAACATGTAAGTACCTAGTACTACGTTTGTACAGATTTACAAGACAAGGTTGGCTTCTAGCAAAGCGCCATGCCTACCCAATTCTCCAGAACATCCTTACAGGAATATATGATCTATATCAGGCGTAGTATACGTAGTATTGCGTATTTCAATCCAGTATCGATGATCTCATGCAAGGCCTGGGGCTGGTACAGTGTCTGCCCCGTACGAAGCATATATCAGATTACGAGCAACTAGTCTCTTTATTATCGGATAATCATGACCAAGTCATATTATCCCGATGGTTGCAACCCTTTAGAGAACCAGTTCTGTATCCCTACGCGATCATCATCTCCATATGACTGGAGTGATACTTCTGTCTTGACATCACACCCAACACACTACGATTCTCAATATACCCAGCAGAGGCGTACACAGAACCTGTTAAAGTCCTGGACGACCAAAACCAAAGTATATTGATTGTCGCAAGTATTAGCGGTGCAAGTCTCAGGTTAAGACCAAATACACCTACCCTGATTTCGGACTTCCATAGACACATAGTCATACTACCAATGGAATTCTGCGGGGGTCTATCCAGAGCGAAGCTGTTTCCCGTACCATCGGTAAACACAACCTCCTATTACACTTGCATGAGTATCCTATACCCAAATATATGAGAACTATGTTGTCGTGCCCTCACAACGTGCACAAGTGTAATACTAGTCTTTTACTCATTATCGATGTCCAATCTCGATAATACTCTGACTAGGGATATTTTATGATTTATCCTTCGTGGATTGATATTGTCTCATATCTTCTCAATCCAGGAACAAATCACAGGGACCTCCTATCATTTATACATCATGGTGATGTAATCACAAATGATAAGAGAGCAATCTCTTTTGTCACAAAGTTAATTTGTACAATAACACCATGATTTGTACAAATAGTGACGTTATAGGTCTTAATTGTCCAACAATCTCCCACTTGGCCTATAGCCAGTCACTCGAGTGTCTTACACCCGAACTATGTACGGTTGGCTCAAACTGCTGAGAAAAGGCTTTCGTCAGTGGATTTGCATGATTATCGTCTGATGTGATTTATACGATCATTACATCGCCACGATGTATGATCCGAACGAATCAGATGAATATCGAAGTATGTATCTGGATCGTTGATGAGACCAATAATTCTTTAGCCTGCGCTAAAGCCTAGCTCAGCGGCTAATAGAACTATATCTAATCTAATTAGATTTGTTATCGACCCAGAAGGCTTCTATTGCTGCCTCAACTGCAGCAATAACCCGCGTTGTTATTTATTCGGTAACAGTATCATGCTTGGAAGATTTCCAGCTCATTGTTCCGTTATTCAAACTTTATAGTACCGTTTGCGACTTATAGTCGTTTAATCGGTTAGGAAACTTGCTACAGTGATCCCAGTCACTTCAAGTTCTCCTTCTCCATAATTAAGACAACATCCTTAGTTCTCTAAGAAACTAAAGGATGTTCTTAATATTAATCCAGTGACTATCACTTGGATTGGCCCTATTGTGACTCCATATGCTCAAAACGTATGAGACACCAGGTCGCGTACATTTTTCAATGTACGATTTCTCGGAGAATTTTCTCGAAAGCCAAGCTTTCACCGATTGTTATTATGGGAATATCATTTCCAAGAAATGACATATTATCATTATTTATAGGACAACCATTGTCAGTGCGCTCCCACTAACCTCCTTATATATACACAAGAATCATTTTCGTTTTGAATTAAATCATACTCCATTATGATTACATCAAAACGATAATTCTAAGAACTCTATGATTGCTTCAATCCATACATGGATCGAATAACCTGCAAACCTTGTTTGCTTGTTTTGGTACGATAAAACCGACAGAATGTTGTAAACATCCTCCTAAAGGTTTCCTTTTCAGGAAAGCGATTTTCCCGTTCAGCTGTCATATTTCATAAATGAAACATGCAGCATCAGCAAGCATTATCCAAATGGATTTACCCATGGCAACAGCTAAAGGTTTCTTCGTAATCGACACAATGTTGATAATGATACCTTTTCACTACAAGCCTAGCTTAGTACGTTGGTATGTTTTCATCCATGTATGTCTTCCTTGAAGACTTATATAGTACCAATAGGCACAATGACTTGCGGTACAGCAACTAGTGTCCAAACATAGTTGGTATACATGGAATCCATTTAGGACTCATGGAACTTTGCCATAATAGGGAGTCGATATATTGTATCACTTCCTCATACGT
>SKCR01027180.1:0-43525 GCA_019454045.1 Zanthoxylum bungeanum | reverse complement strand
TCAATGGAAGGAAAAACGCTTAATATATAGTGAGGGTTTTTCGCGTGTAATTGGCAACCAATTAATTATCTTTGTTAAGGTCTCATCATCATACACCCTTAAACATGCATTCTAAACAATAATAATGCACATATAAATAAATATAATAATGATATGCGGATGGATATTTAACACATTGTTCCTAGAACAAATCTCTCCCTTTCCTCTCTCATGCTAGCACAAGTATTACTTCTACCCGATTACATAACACTTCTAAAGAAACCTCATTTACATTGAGGGGAATAGGTGAGCAGAGAAATATAAAGAGTAAGGAGGTAATAGGCTGGACTCGCAGGTCCAATTAATAAATTCTAAATTTATTACAACAATTTCCAAAATTGCCCTCACCCATCTAATATCCATCCGATATACATTATTCATACATCGCATCCATGTATTCACACAAGCATGTTATCAATCAATCTAATCCAGTTAATTAATCTGATAATTAATGACCATCCAATGTTCAAATAACGATTTGATTTTGCGCGAGTCAAACTCGATTTGCGAATAAGTACTCAAAGTATGAATTCTTGAATTATACTAAACTACAACATTAAATCCAATTTAATTTTCATTTAATACTAATTCATTTATTTAATTCCAAATTAAATATTTACACTTTTTAATGTACCTTTACGACTTAGATTCCAAATATAATCTAAACGGGTCTCAAAGCCCAATAAACATCCAATGTCTTTTAATTAAAGTCCAATGGGCTTTCAATTAATTTCTTAAGGCGTGGGCTTCGGCAACCAAAGCCCAATCAAGGAATAACCTCATAAGCCTATAAATCAATTTAGGCCCATTAGGCCCAATTAAACTTAAAGGTCCATTAGTTATATTTGGACTTTATGGATATGGTTTTGGGCCCAATTGGATCCAACCAATTAGCCTAAACCAAACTTGGCCCAACCAAGGCCATTAAGCTCAAATGCAACTTTACAAGCCCAATTCCAAATTAAGCCCAACATAATTAAATTCCAAAATTCCAATTTCACAATTTAATTACTCAAAGTGTAAAGCCATAATTAATTAACCAAATTAACATTTCCAAGATACCAATTTGCATAATTAATCATGCTTATCATCATCAACATATGTCCAACACATTTGAATCCAAAATCAAACCCATTTCATGCTTCTTAACTCACGGCAATGGTAGGGATTTTTGTCCAATTCCGATTTCAATCCAATTGAATCTAAATCAACATTTCCCAAGTGATTTCAACTCATCCAATGAATCAAAAAAAAAAAATCACCATGACAAATAGGGTTCATCAATTCGGCCAAGCCTACTATTTGGGCAAAAATTGATCCAATCAACTTTTCATGAAATTGATCATATCCAACTTCAATTCAACATCATTCAAGCATACTTAATCAAACAATTTCATCAAATCATGCTCAAATTGATTTTACCCAATTTTAACCCTAAATCATTTTCATGCTCAATTAGGCTCTGATACCATTGTTGGGTTTTTCTAAGCATCCCAAGATCATATCAAGCAATGAAAATACACGTGAATACATCAAGAAGTACGGCGGAATCATACTTACATTGATCGGATTAGATGCGACAAACAAAGTCCTTTCTTTGAAGCATTCGGCAAAGGCCTTCTTTGTGCTCCATTGAATTCGGTCATGGTGATTGGTGAGCTCCTTGTTGAATCTCCAAGCTCCAAGCTTCATTTTGAAATTCCATGCTCAATGGTGGGTTTCCCTAACACCTTGGAATGACTCTAAAGTATGCTAGCACTCTTGATTTTGCAACAAAATCAAGAAGAAAGTGAACCCTAGGTTCACAGTTTCATGAAGAAAAATGGCCTCCATTGTCGAATTTGGGAGAGAGAGAGAGGAAGAAGATGTCTTTTGTGTGTTAAGAATTGTGTATCTAATACACAATTTCAAAAGTCAAATACCATTATATTAAAATAATGCTAAATGTCTTTCAAGCTTTCAAAAGCTTTTCCAACCACTTACATCAATCATGAATAGTGATATTGTGTCAATCACTCAAAGTGATGTGACTTACATCACAAGAATGACTAATGATTTGACGCTTGATGTGACTTGTGGGCCCCACTCGATTCAAAATGTGAGTGGCCCCGCAAACACTCCCGGGCTCGAATTCGCTAATTCCGAATTAATGAATATTTCGTTGCGACGTAATTAAATCAAATTTAATTAAATAATTATGACTAGCAAAATTACTATTCATATGCTTACGAATTTATTCTAAATTAACTCGTTCGCCCGAATTAAAATCTAATTTTAATTCCGCGTCGAAATCAATTTCATTTAATATATCGAATATATTAATTTATCGATTAATTCCAAATTAATCGTTCTCTCTCTTTAAATAATATTTTATCCCAGATAAAATATCTCCGTAATTAATCCCAGATTAATTTTCTTTCTCTTCTAATTAATCCCAGATTAATAATGTGCGAGTCATACGTCATCGGTGAATCTTCGGGAAGCGATCCATGAGATCCCTGGATATGTTGGTAGTAAATCCGGTCGTCGGACTATCCGAACACGTACGTACCTAGCACAACGTTTTTACCGATTTACAAGACATGGTTGGCTTCTAGCAAAGCATTATGCCTACCCAATTCTCCAGAAATATTCTTACTGGAATATGTGATCTATATCAGGCGTAGTATACGTAGTATTGCGTATTTCGATCCAGTATCGGATGTCACGTGCAAGGCCTGGGGCTGGAAATGTCTCTACCCCATACGAAGTACATATCAGATCTCTGGTAACTAGTCTCTATAATCGGATAAACATGACCTAGTCATAATATCCCGATAGCTGCAGCATATAAGAGAACGAGTTTCGTATCCTACGTGATCATCATCTCCACTATGACTGAAGTGATACTTCCATCTCGACATCACACTCAATACACTACGATTCTCAATATACCCAAAAGAGGCGTACACAGAACCTGTTAAAGCCCTGGACGACCAAAACCAAAGTACATTGATTGTCGCAAGTATTAGCGGTGCAAGTCTCAAGTTAAGACCAAATACACCTACCCTGATTCGGACTTCCATAGACACATAGTCATACTACCAATGGAATTTCGAGGGGTTTATCCAGAGCGAAGCTATTTTCCGTACTATTGGTAAAACACAACCTCCTACTACACTTGCATGAGTATCATATACCCAAATATATGAGAACTATGCCGTTATGCTCCCACAACGCGCACAAGTGTAATACTAGTCTATTCTGCATTATCGATGTCCAATCTCGATAATACTACGACTAGAGATATTTAATGATTAAACCTTTATGGATTGATACTGTCTCATATCATCTAAATCCGGAACTAATCATATGGACCTTCTATCATTTATACATCTTGGTAATCTAATTATAAATGATAGAAGAGCAAATTCCTTTGTCACATAGTTAATTTGTACAACAACACCATGATCTGTACAAATAGTGATGTTATGGGCCATAACTGTCCAACATTGGGCACAATGGAGGAAATTTTTATAGTGCTATCTTGGGCGAACTTGAACATACACCAGAAACCAATTGGGCTATTTAACGTTGATGGATTTTATGATTTTCTTTGTGTGTTTCTTGATGATGCTCGGAGAAATTGGTTCGTGTCAAAACCTTTAAAAGAACTTCTCTTTACTGCCAGAACTACTCCGGATTTAATTGACCAAATCTTAGCCTATGAACCACAAATTGACTCTATCATTTCAAAGATAAATTGGTCCGAGGACGATCGTGGTAAGAGGCGTCAGATTAATCTTGATTTAACCTTTAACTTTTCGTGTAGAATTTCAGCTAACCAGGTACTATCTTCTAAACTCTTCTTCTACTGTTTAAGACATTGGGGACAATGTCTCATTTAGTTTGGGGGAGGAAATTAGTTGATCAGTATCTTGTTTTTAGTTGTGTGTTGTTTTTATTTTTAGTCCAAAATTTTTCGAAAAATACAAAAAAATTGAAATTTTTTCAAAAATTAGAAAAATATTTTACGTTTTTGTTTTTATTTGACTAAAAAGGTGAAATTGGTAAGAGATAGTTGTGTAAGTTAATTTTTGTTTATTTCCTTTTAAATTATTTAATTTGTAAATTCTCCATAATACTGACTAAAATGGATCTTCATATGCTCAGTTAGCAGGTATTATCAACATGCATGGTAACATACGGACATGAGCTGTAATTGAAAAGTTTGTAATATTTAGTGCTCTAGTTTAATTGGAGGAAGCATCTCAAAAAGTGATGGAGTAAAAAAAAACGTCTGAGATCCGAGTTACTAAGTCTGTAAGGGTGTTTCAAACCTAATGCCCTAAAGCCAACTGGTTTGGGAGTCACTTGCCCAAAGCTCGCTACATGGATCAAAGATGCTGCAAAAATATATACATCTGAAGTCTGAGTAATTAAGTCCGTAATGTTGGACAATTATGACCCATAGCGCCACTATTGTACAGATCATGGTGTTGTTGTACAAATTAACTATGTGACAAAGGAGATTGCACTCTTATTATTTGTGATTAGATCACCTAGATGTATAAATGATGAGAGGTCCCTATAATTTATTCCTGGACGGAGAATGATATGAAACAGTATCAGTCCACGTAGGATAAATCATTAAATATCCCTAGTCAGAGTATTATCGAGATTGGACATCAATAAATGCGTAAAAGACTAGTATTACACTTGTGCGCGTTGTGAGGGCACAACGACATAGTTCTCATATATTTGGGTATAGGATACTCACGCAAGTGTAATAAGAGGTTGTGTTTCACCGATGGTACGGGAAACAGCTTCGCTCTGGATAAGACCCCCTCAGAATTCCATTGGTAATATGACTATGTGTCTATGGAAGTCCGAAATCAGGGTATGTGTATTTGGTCTTAACTTGAGACTTGCACCGCTAATACTTGCGACAATCAATATACTTTGGTTGAGGTCGTCCAGGGCTTTAACCGGTTCTGTGTACGCCAATACTGGGTATATTGAGAATCGTAGTGTGTTGGGTGTGATGTCAAGACGAAAATGTCACTCCAGTCATATGGAGTTGATGATCACGCAGGAATACAGAACTGGTTCTCTATATAAGGTTGCAACCGTCAGGATAATATGACTTTGTCATGATTATCCGATATTAAAGAGACTAGTTGCTCGTCATCCGATATATGCTTCGTACGGGGCAGACTCTGTACCAGCCCCAGGCCTTGCATGTGATCATCCGATACTGGACATAAATATGCAATACTACGTATACTACACCTGATACAGATCCTTTATTACTGTAAGGATATTTCCGGAGAATTGGGTAGGCATGGTTCTTTGCTAGAGGCCAACCTTGTCTTGTAAATCGGTATAAACGTAGTACGAGGTACTTACGTGTTCGGATAGTCCGACGACCGAATTTACTACCGACATATCCGGGGATCTCATGGGTCACTTCCCAAAGATTCACCGATGACGTATGACTCGCACTCTAAATTAATCTGGGATTAATTAGAAGAGAGAGAAAATTAATCTGGGATTAATTGCGGAGATATTTTATCTGGGATAAAATATCATTTAAGAGAGAGAACGATTAATTTAGAATTAATCGGCAAATTAATATATTTGATATATTAAACGAAATTTGATTTCGACGCGGAATTAAAATTAGATTTTAATTCGGGCGAACGAATTAATTTAGAATTAATTCGTTAGCGACGTGAATAGTGACTTCGCTAGGCATAATCATTTAATAACGTCGCAACGGAAAATTCGTTAATTTGGAATTAGCGAACCCGAGCCTGAGATTATTTACGAGCGCATTCGTATTTAGAATTCGAGTGCGGCACGTCAAATCAAGCGTCAAATCGCTAGTCGCATCAAGCGTCAAATCACTTGTCACTTTGAGTGATGTGACTTGACAACTTGATGGATAGATGTGACTTGATGGGAGTTGTTGAAAAGCTTTTAAAAGCTTGAGTGACATATATTAATTTTATATGTTTGGTATATGTTAATATTGATTTTAGAAATCAATTACACAACACACTTTTTCAACTCACTCTTCTCTCTTTTCTTCTTTCTCCTCACGCCCATGGAGGGCACATATTCACTGGTTTGACCTGCAAAAACCGTGAATGGGGAAGCAAAGTGCTTGAGATTTGTGGCAAATTTCTAGAGAGCTTGCACTCCGAGAGACATGCGAAGGTGATAGGGAAGTCCACCCATGAGCCGGGAACCATTCGACGAAGCTTGGAGCTCGATGAAAGACATCAATGGACGCCAAAACAGTGAAGAAATTCACTGCCACTGCCGCAGTTCACAAGGCAGAAAATAGATTTTTGTTGCCCAAAGCGTCGCTCAACCGCTCGATGTAAGTATTCCGCGACTTTCTCGATATGTATTCGCACTTATTTCATGTTTGTTATTCGATCCTATGGACCTAGAAACTCCAACAATGGTATCAGAGCGAGTAAAAGCATGAAATACGAATAGGGCTTAAAATTTGGGTAAAATGAATTTGAGCATGTAATTATGAAATTGGATGATTAAGTATGCTTGAATGTGTTTTTGTTGATGATTGATTGGATCAATTTGATCAAACTTGGTTTGGAACAAATTTGCCCAAAATACTTGTTTTGGCCGAGAGTTATGCTCTATGTGTTCTTGGTGAATTTTGATTTTTTGAATCATTGGATGTGTTGGAAATCATTCGGGAATGTTGATTTAATGTCGAATTGGGTTTAATTGGATTGAAACAAATCGGACATAAAATTAACCCCATTGCCGAGAACAAAGTAAGCATGTATGGGTTTGATTTTTGATTAATTTGTGTTGGACACTAATTGATGTAGATAAGCATGATTAATTAGCCTAATTTGTATTTTGGAAATAATGATTTGGGTGATTAATTATGTTTATACACTTTAGTTTTATTAAATGGGAAATTTGGAATTTTTGTGTTTAATTAAATTGGGCTTGAAATTGTATTTGGGCTTAAATGTTGTTATTGGGCTTAATGGGCTTTGTTGTACAAAGTAGGGTTAAGGCAAATTGGATTGGATCCAATTGGGCCCAAAACCGCTTCCATAAAGCCCAAATGCGACTTAATGAACCTTTAAAGTTTAATTGGGCCTAATGGGCCAAGATTGATTTCTAGGCTTATGGGGTAACTCCCGGATTGGATTTTGGTTATTCGGTTTGACCAGAGTTGACCAAAAGTCCACGCCTTAAGAAATTAATTAAAAGCCCATTGGACTTTAATTAAATTGACGTTGGACGTTAATCGGGCTTTGAGACCCTAACGATAAATTTGGAATTTAAGTCGTAAAAGTTCATTACTAAAGTGTAATATTTAATTTGAAATAAATAGCGAATTAGAATTAAATGCGTATTAAGTTGGATTTAATTATGTAATTTAATTTAATTCGAGAATTCGTACTTTGAGTACTTATTCGCAAAACGAGTTTGACTCGAACAAAATCAAATCGTTGTTTGAACATTGGATGATCACTAATTATCAGATTAATTAATTTGATTAGATTGATTGATAACATGCTTGTGTGAATACATGGTTGCGATGCATGAATAATGTATATCGGATGGATATTAGATGGTGGGACAATTTTAGAAATTGTTGTAATAAATTCAATTTATTAATTGGACCTGCGTGTCCAACCTTATCACCTCTCATTTCTTTGTATTCTCTTCTCACTTATTCCCCTCAATGTAAATGAGGTTTCTTTAGAAGTGTAGTGTAACGAGTAGAAGAAATATTTGTGTTAGCGGGAAGTGAAAGGGAGAGATTTGATCTAGGATCAATTGTGTAAAGTATCCATCCGCATATCATTATTATTTTATTCATATGCGCTTTATTATGTGTTTAGAATGCATGTTTAAGGGTGTATGATGATGAGACCTTAACAAAGATAATAAATTGGTTGCCAATTTGCACACGAAAAACCCTCGCACAATATTAAGCGTTTTTCCTTCCATTGAGTGATTCTCACTCAAGATCCGAGACGACATTGGTTTGTTGGCCAAAGTCAAGGCCTTTGTCTGTCGAGTATATGTTTGAATCACGAAGGCTTTGTTCCATATCAGTGTCTTGTCCAAGTTGTGGTCTGATGGCCAAAGTCAAGACCACTTCTTGTCCATCGACATTGATTACGAAGCTTTCATGGTCAATGGGTCACGCTTGACTTGGATCACTAAGTTTGTTGTGCCAAAGCCAAGGCTTAGTTTATTCAGAGGAAAAAGGTTAGGTAATACATTGGATGTATTGGCATATTATATAAGATATATGTTTCGGACTTGGATGTCCCCTACCGGATCTAGGAGTTGGATTGGATCCAATTGATCTTAGAGATCTACCTAGTTAATTATCATACAATTTGTTGGCCAAAGTCAAGATTGTTTGATATTTAACGGGATCCTAGCCCACTAGGAAACGCGGTTTCCCGAGTACTCGACAGAGGGTTAGAGGCTCGCCGAAAAATAGTGGGAGGCAAGAATTGAATTTGCAATATTCGTTCAATTACTCGTCATACGCGCTCAAACAAATATCATTCGTCAAATCAATTAAATGTTAGTTGGACTAATATTTAAATTATTGTTTTAATAAATAGTTGGACTATATTCAAACTATTCACTTATAGTTGATTTTATAATTGGATTATAGTAATCAATATAATTGATTTTAATCTATTAAATTACAGTTGATTAAATAGTTGGACTATTGTAATCATTATAATAAATAGTACCAAAATCCGTTTTTTTACAACACACCTACCCTTTAAGGTATCATTTCTCCTCATGGAGGTCCTAATACTCGCCCATGGGTAGCTTCACGCTTATCGGTTACAGGTGGTTTATATTTTCTTCTTTAGAGACTTTTCTTTTGTTTCCAACCATACCACATATCGTAACACAAGTAAGTCATGATGGACATCTAAGCGAACGGTCATTCATCAATCTGCACTCTCTTCAACTAGTCACATTGCCGACTACTCAGGCTTTCACTGCTAAGATCCTATAATTAAGTGCTCGCGAGTCTAGTCAAGATCAACTACTCAAAATATTGGATAAGAGTACCTTTCGCATTTATCGTTTCTAAGGTTTTCACCCTAAAGCAAACAATTTCATCATCGAACTTATGCTTAACTATTGAGGAAAAGACTGGAACAAGTAGGCAAAAGTCAATGTCTTTATTATTAAAACAAATGCAGGATTGTAATCAAATAAACTATGGAAAAGATCTTCATCGTCTACAACATTGCCTTCTTCTTCAGCCTATGGTTCTTCACTGCTGCTATCCCATATCCCAATGCAAGAAGCTTGGTGGTTGAGAGTTTGGAGGACAAAGGTTTCGGATAGGCCGGAGTTGATCATGTAGGTGGGTGGAGGAACGGGGTGGTAGTTAGGTAGAGGATTTCTGAGTGTGTTGGGTTGTTATTTTTCTGGATCGGGTATTTTATTAGCGTCAATGAGGTTTTGGATCTCATGCCTAAGACGGGTGCAGTTGTCTGTTTTGTGGCCTTTTTGCTGGTGGAAGTGGCAGTATTAGTTTAGGTCGAAGTAATGTGGCACAAGGTCGGGAATTGGTCTAAGTTCTAAGGGTTTCAGGAGTCATTGTCCTTTCAACTTCTCAAGCACCTTTGACAAAGGTCTACCAAGATTGGAGAATCACCGGTTTCTGACGGCAGTGACCTCAACAGTAGCGGGCATAGTCCCTGAAGGCCCCCAAATAGTCCTTCTATTCTGGCCATAGACTTTCTATTTTCAGCTTCTTCCTCCTCAATATCCATAACAGTCTCCCTCAACTATCGAAAATCACCAATCATAGAGGTCATCCCCCTCAGCTTACCGTAAATAGAGAGCTTAGTACCCTTGATGATCATCTTGATCTGGTCATTCTCCGAGGACCGAGTCTGCATCTTCAAAAGTTGGCTCCTCCAGCGATCCACATAATCCTTGAAGCTCTCATCCGGCTTCTGTTTGGTATTCTCCAAGTCACGAAGCGACAAGTCGATCTCCAAATCCATGACATACTGTTTCAGAAAGGCTTTTGCTAATGCCCTCCAATCATCATTGACATTTCTCTCCCAGCCATGATACCATACCAAGGGCGCCCCTTCTAGTGACATCCCGAACATTTTCTGAACCTGACGTTTTGACAGACCCACTGAACTCATCATAGAAACATACTGTCAGAGATGGACCCTCGGATCCGCGTTCCCGTTGAACTTGGCTATGTCGGGCATCTTGAATTGAGACGGCAGCTGCTCCTCAAAATTCATCGCCTCATAGTCTAGCAAATCCTCATGTTTACCCCTCATCTTGCGGGTAACAGACTCTACCTGATCCTTGAGTTTCTGCAACTCGGCCTGATACCCAGTTACCCTTCCTGCGGCGTACTCAGCCATGTCATCATTAAAAACATGGATCTCATCACTCATCCTTTTTGAAGGCTCTTCACGCCTGGCATTATCAGAGCTTCATGCCCCTCCTGCGCGGGGTGCTGCCATATTGGCCACAACGGCGGTCAACGTTAGCAATTGCTCGATAATCTTAGTGAGGTTAGTCTCCAGCTGATCCATGCGAGAACCCTCGTTATCAAACTCACCCATGTTCGCTAATGGTCTTTTGATGAGTCTTCCTTGCTATCTAACCCAACGGAAATCTATGGCGGCTAAAACTATGAGTTAGCATGGTATATATGAAACACGTGAGGTAATCAAACAGAATATATCCTTCCGACCTTATTTCACCCGCACTCGTGATAAGCCTATTTTTGGTTCTAAGTACGGCTTACAAAATCGCTCTCTCCTATTCTACGGGGTGAACCCTTGGCTACCTTGGTCCTTTTCCATCGGTAAAAGACAAAGACTGCTCATTCACAACATGGACTAAGCCTATTATGGGAATCGTGCCATTGTCTAGAAACGACGAATTGGGCTTTCAGCAACCGTGGTCATGTGGATGGACTTGGAAGCATCCAACAGTATGCAAATATACCGTAGCAAGGCGTATCATTTCTGGATGAAAGCCAGTGCGGATATCGTACTCATGTTCCTGACATATTTGGATCATGTTTGGACTTTCTAAACCCATCAATGTTTTTATACAAGTTGGCCCATTATCATTTCAAAGCATTCAATCATATTATTGCGAGGTGTAAACTTGTCCCAGTTGAAAAAGGCCCAACAGGTTTACACTTTTGCGATAACGTGGCTAAACAACTTCAAATAAAAGGGGGCCCAACCAAAAAGTGGCCCATCGGTATTTTAGAGACTTTCGGCCCAATCGTCATAAGAAATAATCTCGTCCCAGTTTGAATGGCCCAACAAGCTCATACCTTATGACAAAAATTCCTAATGAATCCAAATGATGATGGTCTCAAACACAAGCATAAGGGGATGGCTTCTATTGGTCATACCACTATGGTTCACATGTGGGTTTATAGGGGTATAGACAAAGGCTTTCGCTAGCGAAGGGTTGCCCACAACTAGGTCTCCACACTCAAGGGTTCGAGCGACCAAGTGAGCGCACCTTTTTTATACCCTATGGTACGTGCCAACGAGTGATAATACATGAATGACTGTCAAATGGATTTCTTATTGAAGATTCCCCAGAGGGAGGGTGGAGCGAACTCTCTTAAATACCCTTGCCTCTTAGGCTCCTATCGCCTTGGTGACAAGAATAAACAATAGATCCTCCAAATTAGTCCATCACGGTAAGCTTCGAGTAAATGATTATCTAGGTGCCTTCGCGACTTTTCCTCTCAGCTATAGAAAGGTAGTGAATGGAGGAAGACACCAAATCATTACCTAGCTCTAACGATGCCTTTGATTAAACCCCTTCATCCTACTGTAAACACGGTTAACTAAAGAAAAAATCACAAACATTACAAGACATTATTTCAGGGCCGATTCACTTTCCCCAATGGAGTCGCCAGACTATAGGACCAATTACTCGGTGACGCTGTCCAGGGCTCGCGGCCCGATCGGGAGTACGGATTAGCCCGCAGGGGACTAAACCGGAGAATAATGGAGTCGCCACCTAGTGTGAACTGGGAAATGATTTAAGGCCGCACTCACCCCTCGCAATGGAAGACCTCAAATCGTTGGGTTCGGAATGGTCCCTTATGCCACTTGTAATGAACGGATTCATGCAATAATATAACCAAGTCTACGCAACATACATACGCAAGAATAACCTATATCTAAGTTTGCATGCATAAAAGTAAGTGAAATAAAGGCAAGTACACAGTCTCATGAACACATTAAGCAGATTAATGTGGAAATATAAATAAATGATGATTTTCTAAGCGCAAATAATGAAATGATATGATTAATCATGTAGTGCAAAAGAAATGATCAAAGAAACAAACATGCATGAGATATGACGAAAAGAAGTTTGTGCACTGTATGTGCGTTCATGTAGCGTTTGAAACGCGTTCGAATGGTAAACAGAATGTTCGTGTTCGTATAGCGTTCGAAAATGTGTTCGAACGGGATAAGACCTGATGCATGATAAAACATAATACGTGCGCGTTCAAGTGGCGTTTTGAAACGCGTTCGAATGTAAATGAAACAGAATGTCCATGTTCGTATAGCGTTCGGAAACGCGTTTGAATGGGGTAAGACCTGATGCATGACAAAACAAAATACATTCGCGTTCGAGTAGCGTTTTGAAACACATTCGAACAGACTGAGGCAAAATACATACGTTCGTGTAGCGTTCGGAAACACGTTTGAACGAGATTACCAAAGTGGCATCTGAAATGACACAAACACATGCATGGATAAACAAATACATAATGTAGGACCTCGTATGCCCGATTGAACATATTTCACATTCAATCGAGTGTACCTCGTCCGGCGCGACAAAACATTGTGGTAAAGGTAGCCTTTAAGTATTTCCCTCGAATGGAGGACCTTTAATCCACCTTAGTTAGCCCATGCGCACTAGATCATAATGCATGAATAAACAAAGAGATAATTTGTGAAAAATAAATAGCGGAATAATAAAAGGCGCGGCAAAATATTGTGGTAAAGGTAGCCTTTTAGAATTTTTCTCCCTCAAATAGAGGACCTTTAAACCAACATAATTAGCCCATGCGCATCAAATAACCATGCATAGAAGATAAATAAAGCAATAATATGGGACCTTGTATGCCCGATTGAACATATTTCACATTCAATCGAGTGTACCTTGTTCGGCGTGGCAAAACATCATGGTAAAGGTAGCCTTTAGGCATTTCCCTCGAATAGAGGACCTTTAATCCACCCTAGTTATCCCATGTGCATTAGATTAACAATAAAGAAAAAGACACATAGAAAGTAGATAGCGGAACAATGAACACAAAAATGCCTAAGACATGATAAAAGAATCTGTCCAGAATGCCCGCATTCATGTAGCGTTCGGAAACGCGTTCGAATGGGGGCAAGACAGAATGTGTGCGTTCGAGTAGCGTTCGGGAACACATTCGAACGACATGGCAAAAGTGGCATCCATAATGTAGTAAACACATGCGGGAATGTTTCCCCAAGTGGTACGTGGAGTTGTATCCCAAGTACAGACCGCATTACCGTCCATTCGGATTCGGCTACGGAATTTATGTCTGGGTTTCCATCTGAAATACCACGAGAGGCAACATTCACGCGTTAATATAATGCAATCATAAAAATGGGCATTAAGTATGATAATGCATATAACAACAGATAAACAAAGAAAGAAACATGCCGAATGATAAAGAGCTAATAATATGAAATAAATTTGCGATAAATAGATAAAGGAACGTTAAAGAAAGATGTGACCAAGAATTTGGTCATTTTTGATATATGACCTCGCACACCCGGTTGGAAATATTCCATGTCTAACCGAGCATGCCGCATCCAAGCTACAAAATAAAAAGTAATAAAGGGTGTTGTAGGCACTGCATTTTTGCATATAAGTCCCGAGAAGCGTGAACAGTATGGGCAAAGCAACAGAAGCGTGAAGCAGATGTGTAAACCGGCACGTGAAATTAGTGAGAAGCGTGAATCAAACGTGCAGGCTTGCACGTGAAACCAGTGAGTAAAACTGCCGCAAAACACCACTGAGAATTGGCCGAATTACCTCAAAACATTGACAAGAAAATACCCTTAAAATAGCAGCAAAACGGAGTGAAAACAGCAGCCCAAACAGCGAAACAGCGAGGAAAAATGTTGGATTAGTGAACCAAAAAAGTTGTAGAACATAAACCCTTCCGACGGCCGTGTAACGCGCTTTCGAGAGACGACAAAAGAGGTTAGACCTGAGGGCACCTTTTTATTTATTATCTTTCGTTTATTTTGTTTATTTTAAAAATATTATCGCATGAGAGTCGTTTGAGGCATGTTGTGATTGTTGGATGAGCGGAATATGTGTTCCCTTTTGTGGTATATAGGATGGAAACCCGGACGTAAATTCTGTAGCCGACTCTGAATGGATGGTAGTGCGGTTTGTACTCGGGATACAACGCCACGTACCACTTAAGAGACACGTATTTCGTCTCATCCAAACTTGTGTTTGAGCATGATGTAGTTCGTAGATTATTTAGTTATTATTTAAAGCATGATGTAGTCTAGCTTATTGTTTGTTTTCAAGCATGATTAGGTTATTTTATGCATGGTATTTTGTTTAGTTTATGAGTATGTTTAAATAGTTATTTGTTTATTTTGGTTTAATGGCTCAATATGCTCATTGTGTGATATTGCGTGTTTTCCGTTATGACAACTTACTTTGAAGTATGCGAACTTAGATATAGGTTCTCATTGTTATTATTATGCATGCGGACTTAGGCGTAGATTACCCTTGAGCATAAATGTTGAATAGATTCGGTTAGTTTATTGCACAAATCATATCATCACAAGTGACATAAGTAAGGGACCATTCCGAACCCAACGGTTTGAGGTCTTCCATTGCGAGGGGTGAGTGCGGCCTTAAATCTTTGTCCCGGTTCACACAGGGTGGCGACTCCATGTTATTTCATACTCTCAACTAGGCCGCGAGCCTAGAAAAGCGTCGCCGATTTCTGTGTCCCACAATCTGGCGACTCCATTGGGGATAGAGAATCGGCCCCGAAATCATGTCTTGTGATGATTTTGATTTGTGCTTTAGTTAACCGTGTCTATAGTGGGTTGAAGGGGTTTAGTTAAAGGCATTGTCAGTGAGAGCCTTCGTCAGCGAGAGCCTTTGTCCACACTCTCGTAAACCCACATGTGAACCTTAGTCGTAGAACTAGTAGAAATTATTTTTTTTATGTTGATGTTTTGGACCGTCGTCATTTGGATCCAGTTGGACCTTTTGTCAAAAGATGTGAACTTGTTGGGCCATTTAAACTGGGACGAGTTCGTGTCCTTTGACAGTTTGGCCAAAAGCTTCTAAAATGTCGATGGGCCATTTTATGTTTGGGCCTCTTATCATTTGAAGTTGTTTAGCCATGTTATCGCAAAGTGTAAACCTGTTGGGCCTTTTCAACTGGGACAAGTTTGCACCGAGCAATAGTATGATTGAATACTTTAAAATGGTAATGGGCCAACTAGTGTAAAAATTTTTAAATGAGCTTATATATTACATACATTGCACGTATCTCATGCATTTCATGCATACATGCATCATGTTAACCCTGTGTCTTAAAAGCCATCATAGATATCTGTTGGGTTAGAGAAGAAAAAAAAAAGGCTTGTCAAGAAGAGTTTAGCAAACATGGATATCAGGGAAAAGGAAATCGAGAAATAGAAAACCTTGCGGCAAAGATAGAAAGACCATTGGGGGGGCCTTCAAAAAAAAGAGAGAGAAAAAAAAAAGAAAGAGAAAAAAAAGGTTGTTTAGTCCTTAATAGTTAGACATAAGTCCGATGATGAAATCGTTTTCTTTAGGATGAAATCTTAGAAACGATAAACCCTTGATGTGCTTTTATCTGATACTTTGAGTGATTGATCTATGTTAGACTCGTAAGCACTTCACTATAGGTTCTTAGCGGTGAAAACCTGAGTAGTTGGCAAGGTAACTAGTTGAAGAAATTGTAGGTCGGTGAATGACCGTTTGCTTAGATGTCTATCTTGATTTGCTTATGTTATGATGTGTGGTATGGTTGAAAATGAAAGAAAAGTCTCTAAAGAAAAGAAATAAATCGCCTATAACCGATAAGCGTGAAGCTACCCATGGGCGAGTATTAGGACCACCATGAGGAGAAATGCTACCTTAAAGGGTAGGTGTGTTGGAAAAAAAAAAAAAAAAAAAAGAAAATGAAAAAAAAAAAAAAAAAAAAAGAGGGACAAAAGAAAAGAAAAATAAAGCCATACCACATTGAGCGCGAAAAAGCAATTGCAGAGCATAACTGAGACATCTAGGTTGGTTTGACCCATCGATCCCGATTTTTGAAACGAAATCTTCGAGTTAGCTTACCTAAGGATTAAGCTGCGAAAAAACCTTTGCACACACACACTTTGAGTCTCGCATAGATCATTTATTCAAAAACTCAGATTTGAGTTGCATCGAGTGTTTTGAATGTTCTCTAGTTTCATTACTGGGCATTCCTTGAGGACGATAATATGTATAACTATTGGGACTATTTCGTAGCATGTGATATAGTGTGATGATATGGAAGGCCCCACCATGTGGTTCATCTTGACCAAGTGCAAACAGCGGAGAGCAGAAATCTAAATCAAGACTGGGAGCGACCAGTCTACCACCCCCTGAATAAGAAGAATAACAAGAAATTGAGCCATGAGACCAGAGAGAAGACTGAGCAATCACCTGGAGAACTGGCGGAAGACCTAACCCAGCGGAATAAGAAATTCATTCATGCATGCATGCATACACGTAACATATTTTGCATTCTTTTTTTGTGTTTGTTTTGTTTTGTATTCACAGGTCTCAAAAGAAGAAAAAGAGAAAGCGGCAAAGACAAGCCCACCAGAAACAACAACATAGCATCATCAGTTTCAGGAATAAATCCCAGGGTCGAGGCCCACATCGCCGGAGTTTTGGAAATCCGAGAATGAATCCCAGGGTTGAGGCCCACATCGTCAGAGTTTTGGAGTGAATCCAGGAAGGAATCCCAGGGTTGAGGCCCATATCAATTTTAGTTTTGGGGATGAGTCTCAGGGTCGAGGCCCACATCAGCAGAGGTTTGGAATGAATCCGGGAATGAATCCCAGGGCCGAGGCCCACATCAGCAGAGTTTTAGAATGAATCCCAGGGATGAGGCCCACGCTGTCAAAGTTTTAGAATGAATCCAGGAATGAATCATAGGGCGAAGCCCACATTATCATCAGCATCAATAGCAGGCTTGCCGGGTATGGCATTCTGGAGGCGAGACCCACATTGGTTCAGTATTAGTTCTGTCGGGTATGGCATTCTGGGAGCGAGGCCCACATTGGTTCAGTATTAGTTCTGCCGAGTATGGCATTCTGGGGGAGAGGCCCACATTGGTTCAGTATCAGTTCTGCCAGGTATGGAACTCTGGATATAGAGATATCAGATCAGTTCTGCCAGGTACGGCACTCTGGATACAGAGATATCAGATTAGTTTTGCCAGGTACGGCACTCCGGGTATGGAGATATCAGATCAGTTTTGCCAGGTACGGCACTCCTAGGATGGAGATATTACAGTAGCACTCCGGGTATGGAGACACAGCATCGGTTTTGTCGGGTATGGCACTATGGGAATAAAGCCCACATTCAGTATAGTTCGAGAATGAACAAGCCGAGAATGACACTCCGAGAATGGAGCACAGTTCGAGAATGAACAAGCCGAGAATGGCACTCCAAGAATGGAGCACAGTTCGAGAATGAACAAGCCGAGAATGGCAATCCGAGAAATGGAGCAGAGTTCGAGAATGAACAAGTCGAGAATGGCACTCCCAGAATGGAGCAAGGTTCGAGAATAAACAAGCCGAGAATGGCAATCCGAGAATGAAGTACAGTTCGGGAATGAACAAAGCCGGGAATGGCACTCCGAGAATGGAGCACAGTTCGGGAATGAACAAAAGTCGGGAATGACACTCCAAGAATGGAGCACGGTTCGGGAATGGACCACCTCATAGTAACAGTTCGGGAATGGACCACCTCACAGTAACAGTTCAAGAATGGACCATCTCATACAGTACAGTTCGGGAATGAACCATTACATCACCATCAGCATCAGTTTTGGGGATGAGTCCAGGGCCGAGGACCACATCAGTATCAGTCTGGGGGCGAGGCCCATATCAGTATCAGTTTGGGGCGAGGCCCATATCAGTCTGGGGGCGAGGCCCACATCAGTTTGGGGCGAGGCCCACATTAGTATCAGTTTGGGGTGAGGCCCACATCAGTTTCAGCCTGGGGGCGAGGCCCACATCAGTTTCAGTCTGGGGGCGAGGCCCACATTAGTATCAGTTTGGGGCGAGGCCCATATCGGTTTGGGGCGAGGCCCACATCAGTTTCAGTCTGGTGGCGAGGCCCACATCAGCATCAATTTGGGGGCGAGGCCCACATTAGTATCAGTTTGGGGCGAGGCCCACATCAGTTTCAGTCTGGGGGCGAGGCCCACATCAGTTTCGGTCTGGGGGCGAGGCCCACATCAGTTTCGGTCTGGGGGCGAGGCCCACATCAGTGTCAGTCTGGGGGCGATGCCCATATCAGTATCAATCCGGGGTGAGGCCTACATCAGTATCAGTTCAGGAATGAACCATTACATCATCATCAGCATCAGTTTTGGGGATGAGTCCAGGGCCGAGGACCACATCAGTATCAGTCTGGGGGCGAGGCCAATATCAGTATCAGTTTGGGGCGAGGCCCATATCAGTCTGGGGGCGAGGCCCACATTAGTATCAGTTTGGGGCGAGGCCCATATCAGTTGGGGCGAGGCCCACATCAGTTTCAGTCTGGTGGCGAGGCCCACATCAGCATCAATTTGGGGGCGAGGCCCACATTAGTATCAGTTGGGGCGAGGCCCATATCAGTTTGGGGCGAGGCCCATATCAGTATCAGTTTGGGGCGAGGCCCACATCAGTTTCGGTCTGGGGGCGAGGCCCACATCAGTTTCGGTCTGGGGGCGAGGCCCACATCAGTGTCAGTCTGGGGGCGATGCCCATATCAGTATCAATCCGGGGCGAGGCCTATATCAGTATCAGTTCAGGAATGAACCATTACATCACCATCAGCATCAGTTTTGGGGATGAGTCCAGGGCCGAGGACCACATCAGTATCAGTCTGGGGGCGAGGCCCATATCAGTATCAGTTTGGGGCGAGGCCCATATCAGTCTGGGGGCGAGGCCCACATCAGTTTGGGGCGAGGCCCACATTAGTATCAGTTTGGGGCGAGGCCCATATCAGTTTGGGGCGAGGCCCACATCAGTTTCACTCTGGTGGCGAGGCCCACATCAACATCAATTTGGGGGCGAGGCCCACATTAGTATCAGTTTGGGGCGAGGCCCATATCAGTTTGGGGCGAGGCCCACATCAGTTTCAGTCTGGGGGCGAGGCCCACATCAGTTTCGTTCTGGGGGCGAGGCCCACATCAGTGTCATTCTGGGGGCGAGGCCCACATCAGTATCAGTCTGGGGGTGATGCCCATATCAGTATCAATCCGGGGCGAGGCCTACATCAGTATCAGCTCGGGGATTAGTCCCAGGGCGAGGCCCACACTAGTATCAGTTTGGGGCGAGGCCCACAATAGTATCAGTTTGAGGCGAGGCCCATATCAGTTTGGGGCGAGGCCCACATCAGTGTTTGTCTAGGGGCGAGGCCCACATCAGTACCAGTTCAGCGTCGACGACCCACTAAATCATCAGTTCGAGGGCGAGGTCCCTATTGTCAGCGGTGTTGGGTCGAGGTGCCCAGGGTCGAGGTGCCCCCGTTATGGTTGTAGTTCCGGGTCGAGGTGCCCAGGGTCGAGGTGCCCACTACATCATCAGTTCGAGGGCGATGTCCCTATTTTCAGCGGTGTTGGGTCGAGGTGCCCAGGGTCAAGGTGCCCAGGGTCGAGGTGCCCCCGTTGTCGGTTGTAGTTCCGGGTCGAGGTGCCAGGGTCGAGGTGCCCACTACATCATCAGTTCGATGGCGAGGTCCCTATTGTCATCGGTGTTAGGTCGAGGTTCCCAGGGTCGAGGTACCCCCGTTGTCGGTTGTAGTTCCGGGTCGAGGTGCCCAGGGTCGAGGTGCCCACTACATCATCAGTTCGAGGGCGAGGTCCCTATTGTCAGCGGTGTTGGGTCGAGGTGCCCAGGGTCGAGGTGCCCCCATTGTCGGTTGTAGTTCCGGGTCGAGGTTCCCAGGGTCGAGGTGCCCACTACATCATCAACTTGAGGGCGAGGTCCCTATTATCAGCGGTATTGGGTTGAGGTGCCCAGGGTCGAGGTGCCCCCGTTGTCAGTTGCAGTTCCGGGAAGTGTCCCAGGGCCGAGGGCCCACTGCATCATCATCACAGTTCACATTCGGTGGTTCGGGAACAAAGCCCAGAGGTCGAGGCGCCTCGCCACCATATCTACTACATCATCAAATCGGTTCAAAGCAGCGGGCAAACCAGGTGGCAGCTGGCGAGCCAGGTAAATGAAAATGCATTGCACGTACTTTGATAAGATTGTCATTGTCACACACTGCACAAGTCCCATCAAAGTGGGGGTGACTGTAGGCACTGCATTTTTGCATATAAGTCCCGATGATGAGTCTCGTATGGAGACACTACCTCTTTGATTGTGAAAGCCGCGGGAAACGGACGTTGGAAGGGTAAAGTTGGAAATTAGTATTTGGTCGGATTTAACTCGCTTGTTTCGCTTTGGATTCGCTTGTTGGACCTCTATTTTAAACACACCAAACCCATTAAATAATTAAAACATTTAAAACACATCTCACAAATTAAATAAATTCAATTAAATTACAACGCATTCACAAATTAAAGCTAATTAAATTAAATCAAAACCAATTAAATAACTAAATTGAAATTTAATTAAAACTAAATCTAATAATTAAACCAAATTTAATTAAAACAAATTAAAGTGAAATTAAATTAAAGCTAATTAAAATTAATCTAAAATACAATTGAATTAATCACTTCCCAATTTAATTAAATCACTCCCCTAATTTAAGAAATTCCTACCCAAATTACAATTATTCCTTGCCTTTAATAAAATCCATTCTTTTTTTAATTAATTTATTTCCTTATTCAAACAAATCCATAGAAACCTAATTGACAACTATAAATAATATCCATGACAAAACCCTAAAGGATCAACAGACATACACGGCACAAACAACAAACAGAAAACCCTAATTACACACTGCCCTCACCCTATTCCACTCTCTCTCTCGGCAACCCTCTCCAAATCGGCAAACAAACCCTAGTCATGCACTTCATCTCTCTCAAACACAAAACCTAAAACACTAACAGCCATGCACTTCAGTCACACATAACAGCCTCATCAAACCTTCTTCACGCTCACAACAACCCATCTGCCTAACTCTCTCGCCACTGCTCAAACCATCAACAGCCTGCCACCAAAGCAGCCCAGCCACCCTTCTCGGCCATGACGTGAACATATAACAAGTAAATACACTCACAGCCATTCACCAAGCAGACCACTCACAGCAGCCTTTCACACCACTCACAGCAGCCTCAACACGTCCCCAAGCAGCACACAACACGTCCCCAAGCAACACACAGCAAACCAGCCCTCACTCTCTCCTGCCAACTGCCCCTTCACCAAAAGAACACACAGCCCAGTATCCTCACGTCCCTTGTAGATCGTAGCAGCTCACAACTCACAGCTCACTTTGGTAAACTCTCGGCAAACCAACAGAGAATAAACCCTAAACTATCACCACCAACTCTCCTTATCTTCTCTCCTGAACTCCACGCACGCAGCCCCTCCACTCAGCCAACTCATCACTCATCCTCACGCCAAAAACCCTATCACGCCTCTCACCAGTGCCTTCACGTCACACAGAAAACCTCCCCTCACGCAGCACCCAACATTCACAAATCTGCCACGAGCCCTCTTCACGCCACTAGCCCCTAACCCTCACTGCACACACGCCCTTCTCTACTAACAGCAACTCGGCATGCTCACGATCAACAACCCTAACTGCCAACACACTTCAAACAGCACCAATTCGCCTCCTGCCCCCCACACAAAACAATAACAACTCCACAGACCGACTACAAAACAAACCCCTAAAAGATACACCAAAAGCCCTACCACCGAACAAAGCCATCGTCCCTCTCCCTCTTAAAGTAACAGCAACGTGAAGAACATGGCAGATGCACACGTGAAATAAAAACAATAACAAGCTGCTCACCGACCCTAAAGCTGCAAACCAAGATCAAACCGACAGCAATTAGGTCCACCGACTAGACAAGTAGTAAACAGCGCAAGCATATAATGGGCAGCACATGAAATATATTGAAGTGGCGTGAACAGTGTGGGCAAAGCAACAGAAGCATGAAGCAGATGTGTAAATCGGCACGTGAAATTAGTGAGAAGCGTGAAGCAAACGTGCAGGCTTGCACGTGAAACCAGTGAGTAAAACTGCCACAAAATACCACTGAGAATTGGCCGAATTACCTCAAAACATTGACCAGAAAATACCCTTAAAATAGCAGCAAAACGGAGTGAAAACAGCAGCCCAAACAGCGAAACAGCGAGGAAAAATGTTGGATTAGTGAACCGGAAAAGTTGTAGAACATAAACCCTTCCGACGGCCGTGTAACACGCTTTCGAGAGACGAAAAAAGAGGTTAGACCTGAGGGCACCTTTTTATTTATTATCTTTCGTTTATTTTATTTATTTTAAAAATATTATCGCATGAGAGTCGTTTGAGGCATGTTGTGATTGTTGGATGAGCGGAATATGTGTTCCCTTTTGTGGTATATAGGATGGAAACCCGGACGTAAATTCCGTAGCCGACTCCGAATGGACGGTAGTGCGGTTTGTACTCGGGATACAACGCCACGTACCACTTAAGAGACACGTATTTCGTCTCATCCAAACTTATGTTTGAGCATGATGTAGTTCGTAGATTATTTAGTTATTATTTAAAGCATGATGTAGTCTAGCTTATTGTTTGTTTTCAAGCATGATTAGGTTATTTTATGCATGGTATTTTGTTTAGTTTATGAGTATGTTTAAATAGTTATTTGTTTATTTTGGTTTAATGGCTCAATATGCTCATTGTGTGATATTGCGTGTTTTCCGTTATGACAACTTACTTTGAAGTATGCGAACTTAGATATAGGTTCTCATTGTTATTATTATGCATGCGGACTTAGGCGTAGATTACCCTTGAGCATAAATGTTGAATAGATTCGGTTAGTTTATTGCACAAATCATATCATCACAAGTGACATAAGTAAGGGACCATTCCGAACCCAACGGTTTGAGGTCTTCCCTTGTGAGGGGTGAGTGCGGCCTTAAATCTTTGTCCCGGTTCACACCGGGTGGCGACTCCATGTTATTTCGTACTCTCAACTAGGCCGCGAGCCTAGAAAAGCGTCGCCGATTTCTGTGTCCCACAGGTGCCCTCAGGTCTTACCTTTTAAGTTGCTCCTCGGAAGTGCGTCACGTCGTCGCCGGAAGGGTTACTGCTCCACAACTTTTCTGGTTTTCTGGTCCACTATTTTCCTTCACCGTTTCGCTGTTTTCACTGCTACTTTCTTGGTCTTTCCTCACTGTTTTAGTTGTTCCTTTACCGTTGTTTTAGGGTGAAATTTGGAATGTTTTAGGGGTAGTTTTCGGTGATGTAGAGGTCTGTTTTGAGCTGCAGTTTTCGGGATTGGTTTCGGTGGTTGAGGGATTATTTTTGTCGCTGTTGGCGTGGAGAAGGTTTTTTTTTATTTTCATTGTTGTTGGCATGGATGAGAGTGAGAGGGGAGATGGGTGTTCTATGTGTGTGTGTAGCTGTGTGTTTGAGTGAGAAAGAAGAGAATAGGAGAGTGTCTCTAAGGGGGGAATGGTTTGGAGTTTTGGTTTCTTTTATAATGGTGCACTAGGGTTTCCTTGTGTGTGTATGGCTTAAAAATGGAATAAAATCAAGTAAATATGGGGTGTTTTTAATTCAATTATTTAAGAAAGTGATCTTGTGTATTTTTGGTAGAGGAATATCTTTAAATGGGTAGGTGATTTATTTAGATTAGATTTAAATCTTTGGTAATTAGGGAGGTGATTTGGTGGGGATTTGATTTGATTTAGTTTGATTGGATTTAATTTGATTGGATTTGATTTAATTTGGAAAGATATTATTTTAATTTGTGACATGTGTTTTAGATGTTTTAATTATTTGGATTGGGTTTTGGTGGGCCTTGTGTGAATTTTGGGTTGAGGCTAACAGTGAAACAGATATATCGATGGTCGTTCGAACGCGTTTCCAGACGTTACACAAACGCCTGTAATCTGTTCGTCATTCGAACGTGTTTCCGAACGCAGCACGAACGCACATGCAGTGAACATGCGAATTAAATCTGACGACGTACTTATTTTGAATTTCCCCTTCCGACGTTCGTTTCCCGCGACTTCCGCAACTTATCGGGTAGTGCCTCCATACGAGGCTCATCATTGGGCTTTCATGCAAAAATGCAAGTGTCTACAACCGTTTAATTGAGGTGTTCCGGGAGGAGTCCACTGTGAAAGAATATCATATTCTTTCAAGTAATCAAGAAACTCATTGCTCAAGTATTCGCCACCATGGTCCGACTGTAATGTTTTAATACTTTTGTCTGTCTGTTTTTCTACTTCGTGTCGAAATTCTTTGAATTTCTCAAAGGTTTCCGACTTGTGTCTCATAAGATACACATAACCATAAAGCGATACATCATCCGTAAAAGTTACGAAGTATTCATATCCACCTCTAGCCTGGCTAGACATGGGCCCACAAACGTCACTATGAACAAAGGCTAACAGTTCGGTGGCACGTGTACCTTTTCCGCTAAAAGGTATTTTAGGCATTTTGCCTAATAAACAAGATTTGCAGACGTCATATGAATTTGGATCAAATCCGTCCAAGTACCCACTCTTCGAAAGTGTGGATATGCGAGTCTTGTCAATGTGTCCCAGACGACAATGCCACATATAAGTTTCATCTTTGTTACTTAGTTTAAGCCTTTTGTTTGTTACATTATATGTTTGAGATAGAATTATATTCAAAATATAAAGACCATTATCTACATCAGCACTGCATATCTCCATATCATTTTTATACATAAAACACCCAGTGTTTCTAAAAACAAAAGTATAGCCACATTGGGCCAATAAAGATACAGATAAAATATTCCTAGTCAAACTAGGTACATAATAACAGTCTGAAAGATTAAGTACATGCCCTGAGGGTAGTTCCAAAATATAAGTCCCAACGGCCAAAATGGTGACTCGAGTCCCATTTCCAACGCGGAGGTCAATCTCTCCTGAGGCCAGTCTCATGCTAATCTGTAGATCCTGCACATCAATACATATATGAGTACCACAACCAGAATCAAAAATCCAATTTTTAAAACTAGAAGTAGACATGTTTATTTCTATAACAAACATACATGAAGCCGGTGCCTTGCCCGCTTTGATTTCCTTCATATGTGCCTTGTACTCGCAGCAGTCACGCTTTCAGTGACCCCGCTTGCCTCACTGCAGACATACATCTTGGGATTTGTCATTACCCTTCCTAGAAGGTTTTGACGATTTGGCCTTGCCCTTCTTCTTCTTTACACCTCCAGTTGCCTTCGGCCAAGCCTTGGGAGACTGAGATGTTGAAGCGAAGTGCGCCTCACGCTTTTTGCCCTTCATCGGCTCTTTTTCTATTTCACGTAGCATTGCTATCAGCTCTCCAAGAGTATGGTCTTGGTTCATCATATTGTAGTTCATGATAAACCCGCTCCAGCTATCAGGAAGAGACTGCAAGATCAAATCTATAGAAGTCTCAGCCTCAAAGGTTATGCCTAGCTGACTTAGCTGTTCAATGTCGGCAATCATCTGTGACACATGGTGCTCAACAGATGTACCCTCTGACATTCGAGAGCGAAAGAACTTTTTTTGCAATTCATACTTTTGCGATCTAAGGTTAGATCGGTGAAGGTCCTTCAATTTTGCCATCATAGTATAGGAATCTAATCCCTTGTTTTGGCGACGAAATTGAAGGGTCATCGCAGCGAGCATGACGGACTGAGCAGTTGAGTTGTCATCGCTATGAGTCTTCCAAAGCTCAAGCTCAAGCGGCTACTCATTTCCGGGCTTAGGCCTGATGGGTCTCTCTATCGTATAGAGCATCCTCTCAGCCCCCAGGACAATCCAAAGGTTCATATCCCAATCAGGAAAGTTCACGCCATTAAAGACATTTTCGCCCATGATAATGTCTTTAACTCCGATCTTTCCAGCCATCTTAATTGCAATAGTCAAACTATTCAATTAATGATATGTGGGTACAGTCCAACTGTTACAAGAAAAATAATAGAATATTAGTCCAACTAATAAATATATAATTGATGAAATAATTTGAAAGCGCGTAATGCCAAGTATTTGAACGAAATTGCAAATTCAATACTGGCCTCCCACTATTTTTCGGCGAGCCTCTAACCCTCTGTTGAGTACTCGGGAAACCTAGTTTCCTAGTGGCCTAGGATCCCGTTAAATAACACACAACCTTGACTTTGGACAACAAGCTGTATGATATTTAACTAGGTAGATCTCTAAGATCAATTGGATCTCATCCAATTCCTAGATCCGGTAGGTGGACCTCCAAGTCCGAAACATATATACAATATATATGCCAATATATCTAATATAGTTTCCTAACCTTTTTCCTCTGAATCAACTAAGTCTTGGTTTTGGCTCAACAAGCTTAATGATTCCAGTTAAGCGGGACCCATTGACCTTGGAAAGCTTCGTAATCGATGTCGATGAACAAGAAGTGATCTTGACTTTGGCCAACAAATCACAACTTGGGCAAGACATACAATATGGAAGAAAGCCTTCATGATTCAAACACATCCACGATGGACAAAGGTCTTGACTTTGGCCAACAAACCAGTGCCAATCTTGGATCTTGAGAATGAATCATTCAATGGAAGGAAAACGCTTAATATTTGTTGAGGGTTTTTCGTGTAATTGGCAACCAATTAATTATCTTTGATTAGGTCTCATCATACACCCTTAAGCATGCATTCTAAAAGCATAATAAGGCGCGATAAATAAATTAATAATGATATACGGATGGATATCTCACAAATTATTCCTAGAACAAATCACTCACTTTCCTCTCCCCGGCTAGCATTATTTTAACTTCTACCCAATTACATAATACATCAAAGAAACCTCATTACATTGAGGGGAATTGGTGAGAAGAGAATTACAAAGAATCGAGAGATAAAGGCTGGACACGCAGGTCCAATTTAATAAATTCTAAATTTATTACAACAATTTCCAAAATTGCCCTCACCCATCTTATATCCATCTGATATACATTATTCATACAACACATCCATGTATTCACACAAAGCATGTTATTCAATCAATCTAATCCAATTAATTAATCTTTGAATTAAGTGATCATCCAATGTTCAAACAACGATTTGATTTGCGCGAGTCCAACTCGTTTAAGAATAAGTACTCAAAGTACGAATTCTTGAATTATATCGAACAACAAATTTAAATCCGATTCAATTTGTATTCAATACTAATTCTATATTTAATTCCAAATTAAATAATTACACTTTTAATGTGCCTTTACGACTTAGATTCTAAATCTAATCTTAATAGGTCTCAAAGCCCAATTAACATCCACTGTTAATTTAATTAAAGTCCAATGGGCTTTCAATTAATTTATCAAGGCATGGACTTTGACAACCAAAGCCCAATAAGGAATCACCCCTTGCCACAAAATTAATTTTGGCCCATTATGCCCAATTAATTATTTAAAGGCCCATTTATTATATTTGGACTTAATGGAATGGTTTTAGGCCCAATTTGGATCCAATCCAATTGTCATAAACCAACTTGGCCCAACCAAGCCCATTAGGCCCAAATACAACAACTTTAGCCCAATTCCAAATTAAGCCCAATTAATTAAATTCTAGTATTCCAAATTCACAATTTAATTAATTAAAGTGTATTGCACTAATTAATTATTTAAATTAACATTTCCAAAATATTAATTTAATCAATTAATCATGCTTTATTATATTCAACACATGTCTAACATTATTGAACCAAAATAAAGTCTTAACATGCTCCTTTGGTCACGACAATTGAATGATTTTTATATCCGATTTTGATTTCAATCCAATTAAATCACAAATCAATATATCCAAGCATTTTAAACACATCCAATGGTTTAAAAAAATAAAAAATCACCATGACCTAGGGTTCTTAAGTATTCGGCCAAGCCTAAGCATTTTGGGAAAATTAATCCAATTAATTTTTCTTCAAATTGATCATGCACAACTCTAAGTTAACATTATATAAGCATACTCAAACAAACAATTTGATCAAAACATGCTTAAATCAAAAATACCCAAATCATGAATATAAACCCTAAGTTCAATTTCATGCTCAATAAGGCTCTGATACCATTGTTGGTCTCTAAGATCATCCCAAGAACATTTAAAGCATGAAATAATGTGAATACAAAAGAAAAGTATATCGGAATAATACTTACAAAGATCGGTAGAGAGGATGTGTAGAGAACAAAATCTTTGCTCCTTAGAAAGTCTCCAAGCTTTCCTTATGTAGGATTAAAGTTGATGAGCTCCAAGCTTGAGAAGGATTCCAAACTCAAGGGATGGTTTCCCTATCACCTTTGTATGATTCCTTTTAAGTGCTAGCTTAGGAAAAATTGCTACAAAATTTCCTTTTCCTTCTTGTAACTCTCGGCCAAGCAAAGAGGAAGAAGAAAGAGTGCTTTGGGCGTGAATGGTGGAGAGAAGAAAGAGATGAATGACTTGTGTTTTTGTTTCAAAAACAATTATTAAGTCAAATACCAAAAGTTGTAAATGGTTTATTCAAAACCAAAAACAAAAAAGTGTTGAGAGCCAAAATTGCAATTAATGCTCTCAACCACCTCCATCACCAAAAGTGACTTGTGTCACATCACTCAAAGTTGATGTGATTTTCATCACAAAAGGTGACTAATGATGTGACTTGTGATGTGACTTGTGGGCCCCACTTTAATTCAAAATCCGAGTGGGCCCTCAAACACATTCCGGGCTCGGGTTCGTTAATTCTGAATTAACGAATTTTCCGTTGCGACGTAATTAAATCCAATTAATTAAATAATAGTGCCTCGTAAAATTATTATGAAAGTCGCTCGCGAATTAACTCTAAATTAATTCGTTCGCCCGAATTAAAATCCAATTTTAATTTCGCGTCGAAATCTAATTTCATTTAATATATCGAATATATTATTTTATCGATTAATTCTAAATTAATCGTTCTCTCTTTTCTAATAGAATTTTATCCCAGATAAATTCTCGCCGTAATTAATCCCAGATTAATTTTTTTCTCTCTTATAATTAATCTCAGATTAATTATGTGCGAGTCATACGTCATCGGTGAATCTTCGGGAAGCGACCCATGAGATCCCTGGATATTTTGGTAGTAAATCTGGTCGTTGGACTATCCGAACACGTGCGTACCTCGTACCACGTTTTTACCGATTTACGAGACATGGTTGGCTTCTAGCAAAGCGCCATGCCTACCCAATTCTCCAGAAATATTCTTAAAGGAATATATAATCTATAACAGACGTAGTATACGTAGTATACGTAGTATTGCGTATTGCGATATAGTATCTGATGTCACATGCAAGGCCTGGGGTTGGAATAGTGTATGCCCCATACGAAGTATATATCAGATCACAAGCAACTAGTCTCTATAATCGGATAATCATGACCTTGTCATATTATCCCGATAGTTGCAACATAATAGAGAACCGGTTATGTATCCCTGCGTGATCATCATCTCCATATGACTGAAGTGATACTTTCGTCTTGACATCACACCCAATGCACTACGATTCTCAATAAACCCAGAAGATGCGTACACAGAACCTGTTAAAGTCCCGGATGACCAAAACCAAAGCGTATTGATTGTCGCAAGTACTAGCAATGCAAGTCCCAGGTTAAGACCAAATACACCTACCCTGAAGCGGATTCCCATAGACACATAGTCATACCATCAATGGGATTCCGCGGGGTCTATCCAGAGCGAAGCTGTTTCTGTACCATCGGTAAACACAACCTCCTATCACACTTGCATAAGTATCCAATACTTAAATATATGAGAACTATGATGTTACGCTTCCATAACACGCACAAGTGCAATACTAGTCTATTCTGCATTATCGATGTCCAGTCTCGATAATATTACGACTATGGATATTTAATGATTAAACCTTTGTGGATTGATATTGTCTCATATCTTATAATCCAGAACTAATCATAAGGACTTTTATCATTTATATATATAAGTAATCTAATTACAAAATATGATAAAATGTAATTTCCATTGTCACATAGTTAATTTGTACAAAAACCACAATGTCTTTTACAAATAGTGACGCTATGGGTCATAATTGTCCAACACCGGCTTCAGGTATGTTTGTTATTGAAATAAACATGTCTACTACTAGTTTTAAAAATTAGATTTTTGATACTGGATGTGGTACTCACATATGTACTGATGTTCAGGATCTGCATATTAGCAGGAGAGGGAGATTGACATGCGAGTCGGAAATGGGACGAGAGTCATTGTTTTGGTCGTTGGCACCTATGTTTTGAATCTGCCCTCAGGGCATGTATTTACATTAGACGACTGTTATTTTGTGCCTAGTTTGACTAGGAATATTATCTCTGTATCTAGTTTAACCCGATGCGAGTATACCTTTGTATTCAGGAACACTGTGTGTTTTTGTTTATAAAGATGATATTTTGATATGTACAGTAGATGTGAATAATGGTCTTTATATTTTCAATATAAACGAATCTCAAACATATAACATGACAAACAAAAAGCTCAAATTGAGTAAAACGGATGAGACTTATTTGTGGCATTGTCGTCTGGGACACATTAACAAAACTCGTATATCCACACTTTCGAAGAATGGATACTTGGACGGATTTGATCCTAATTCATATGATGTCTGTGAATCTTATTTGTTAGGCAAAATACCTAAAACACATTTTAATGGTAAAAGTGTATGTGCCACCGAGTTGTTAGCCCTCGTTCATAGTGACGTATGTGGGCCCATGTCTAGCCAGGCTAGAGGTGGATATGAATAATACGTAACCTTTATGGATGATGCATCACGTTATGATTATGTGTATCTTATGAAACACAAGTCGGAAACTTTTGAGAAATTCAAAGAGTTTTGACACGAAGTAGAAAAACAGACTGGCAAAAGTATTAAAACATTGCGATCGGACCGTGGTGGAGAATACTTAAGCAATGAGTTTCAAGATTACTTGAAAGAATATGGTATTCTTTCACAATGGATTCCTCCCGGAACACCTCAATTGAACGGTGTGTCCGAACGGAGAAACCGAACTTTATTGGACGTGGTTAGATCAATGATGAGTCGCACAGAGCTACCCATTTCTTTCTGGGGATACGCATTAAACAGTGCAATATTTATTTTGAATAAGGTTCCGTCAAAGTCTGTTGAACAAACTCCATATGAGATATGGACAGGAAAGAAACCGGGTTTCTTATTCATGAAGATTTGGGGATGTTGGGCATATGTTAAATGTTTGGATAGTACTAAACTAGAACCCAAATCGGATAAGTGTCTATTTGTAGGTTATCCTAAGGAAACGAAATGATATTATTTCTACAACCCACAAGAGAAAAAAATATTTGTTGTTCATCATACGGTTTTCCTAGAAAAAGAATTCATGAATGGAGTGGTAAGTAGGAGGAAAGTAGAACTCGATGAAAATCGGAGTGATACTGTTCCTGTCACCGACCCCCTCACGGAACACGAACAGTCCATCAAGGATGAGACTGTTCCATAATCTTATGATACACAAGAACCGCGTAAGTCGGAGACAGAAAACAACCTAAGAGGTATGGGTTTCTGATCTCACCTCATATAGACATTAATCTTATTGAAGAAGATGAACCAGCTACGTATGAGGAAGCGATACAAGGTATCGACTCTGCTTTATGGAAAGAAGCTATGAAGTCCGAAATGGATTCCATGTATACCAACCAAGTTTGGACACTGGTTGATGTACCAGAAGGCATTAAGCCTATTGGTTGTAAATGGATCTTCAAAAAGAAGACAAACATGGAAGGCAACATACAAATGTACAAAGCTAGGCTTGTAGCTAAAGAGTATCGTCAATGACATGGTGTCGATTACGACGAAACCTTTTCACCCATTGCCATGATTAAATCCATTCGGATAATGCTTGTTATTGCTGCATATTTTGATTATGAAATATGACAGATGGATGTCAAAACCGTTTTCCTTAACGGAAAACTTTTGGAGGATGTTTATATGCAACAACCTGATGGTTTTGTCGTATCAAGACATGAAAACAAGGTTTGCAAGTTAAACCGATCCATTTATGTATTAAAGCAAGCATCGCGTTCTTGGAACCATCGTTTTGATGAGATCATAAAAGAATATGGTTTCATTCAAAACGAAGATGATTCTTGTGTATATAAGAAGGTTAGTGGGAGCGCACTGAAATTTATTGTCCTATACGTTGATGATGTATTGCTTCTTGGAAATGACATTCCCATGCTACAATCGGTGAAAGCTTGACTTTCATTAAAATTCTCCATGAAATACATGGGAGAGGCAGCCTTTATTCTAGGAATAAGGATCTACCGGGATAGATCTAAAAAGCCGGTGGCACTCTCTCAAAGCTCGTACATTGAAAAAGTGTTTGAAGAGATTCAACATGGACCAGTCCAAGAGGGGGCTGGTTCCGGTGTCACATGGCATCTCTCTATAGAAGGATATGTGTCCTAAAACTCAAGATAAGAGAGATGCAATGATTCGGATCCCGTATGCTTCAGTAGTCGGATCGATCATGTACGCCATGATATGTACACGACCTGATGTCTCATATGCTTTGAGTATGTGCAGTCGCTATCAGGCCGATCCATGTGATGGTCACTGGATTGATGTAAAGAACATCCTTAAGTATCTTAGATGAACTAAAGATGTTTTCTTAGTCTATGAGGAATGAGAACTTGAGGTGACTGGGTTCGCCGATGCAAGTTTCCAAACCGATAAAGACGACTATAAGTCACAATCAGGGTACATATTTTGTTTAAACAACGGAGCAGTGAGCTGGAAATCTTCCAAGCAAGAGACTGTTGTCGATTCAACAACAGAGGCGAAATATATTGCTGCAGCTGAGGCAGCAAAAGAAGCAGTTTGGATCCGTAAATTCCTAATTGGATTAGGAGTAATTCCGTTAGTATCTGAGCCCGTACCTTTGTATTGTGATAATAATGGGGCTATCGCACAGGGTAAGGAACAACGGTCTCATCAACGATCCAAGCATGTACTTCGATGATTTCATCTGATTCGTGAGATCATATATCGTGGCGATGTGAAGATCGAGAAGATTGCATCAGATGATAACATTGCAGATCCGCTGACGAAGGCTATATCTCAGCAAAAGTTTGAGCGACATGTACATAGTTCAGGTGTTAGATACTTGAGTGATTGGATATATGCCAAGTGGGAGATTGTTGGACAATTATGACTCATGGCATCACTATTTATAAAGAACATTGTGTTTTTGTACAAATTATCTATGTGACAAAAGGAAATTGCTATTTTATCATTATTGTAATTAGATTACTTGGATATATATTAATGATAAAAGTCCATATGGTTAAATCAGATTAATAGGATATGAGACAGTATTAATTCACGAATGGTTTAATCATTAAATATCCATAGTCGAAGTGTTATCGAGACTGGACATTAATAATGCGAAATAGACTAGTATTGCACTTGTGCGCGTTATGGAAGCTTAACGGCATAGTTCTCATATATTTAGGTATTGGATACTTATGCAAGTGTAATAAGAGGTTCTGTTAGCCGTTGGACCGGGAACAGTTTGCTCTGGATAGACCCACTCGGAATCCCATTGGTAGTATGACTATGTGTCTATGGGAATCCGAATCAGGGTAGGTGTATGTGATCTTTAACCTGAGACTTACGTCGCTATTACTTGCGACAATCAGTTTACTTTAGTATTGGTCATCTGGAGCTTTAATAGGTTCTGTGTACGCCTGTATTGGGTTTACTGAGAATCGTAGTGTATTGGATGTGATGTCAAGATGGGAGTATCACTTCAGTCATATGGAGATGATGGTCACACATGATACAAAATTATTACTCTTAAAGCTGCAGCTATCGGGATAGTATGACTAGGTCATGACTTCCCGATTACAGATATTAGTTACTCAGGATCCGATATATGCTTCGTACGGGGCAGACATAGAGTCAGCCCTAGGCCTAGCATGTGACATCCGATATTGGATCGTATTACGTATTACATAATATTAGTATTACTACGCCTTGATACAGATGATATTCCTCGGCGAATATTTCTAGAGAATTGGGTAGGCACAGTGTTTTGCTAGAAGCCAACCATGTCTTGTAAATAAGTGAGAATATGGTACGGGGTACGCACGTGTTCGGATAGTCCGATAACCTTATTTACTGCCAACATATCTAGGAATCTCTTGAGTCGCTTCCCAAAGATTCACCAATGACATTTGACTCAGATAGAATTAATCTGTGATTAATTATGAGAGAGAAAATTAATCTGGGATTAATTACGACAAGAATTAATCTGGGATTAACTTCGTATAGAAGAGAGAACGCGATTAATTTAGAATTAATCGATAAAATAAATTTAATAGTTAAATTAGATTTTTCTATTTAATTTATTTATTTGTGGCTCAAATAATATATCGGATATATGAATTGAAATCAGATTTCAATACGAAATTAAAATTGGATTTTAATTCGGGCGAACGAATTAATTTAGAATTAATTCGAAAGCGACTATCGTAATAATTTTATGAGGCATAATTATTTAATTAAATTGGATTTAATTATGATGCGACAGTAAATTCATTTAATCGGTATTAAACGAACCCGATAATATTGCCCGTGACTTTGCTTGTGTCTTTTTGTGTTTTGGGAACACAAAATATAATTGACTTTGGTGGGCGCAAGTCAAGTTTGTGTTGAGGAAGCCAACTCAAATTTTGAATTTAAAATGTGGTGGGACCACATGACTTACATCAAAGGTCAAATGTTGATGTAAGTATTTGGCTTAATTAATTAAATGGATTTTAACACACAACTACCAAGTTTTGAAAACTCTTTTCTTCTCTCCACCTTGGCCGAATTCTTCTCTCAATTGTAATGAAATTTTGCTTCAAAATTTCAAAACATAGCTATCACTTGGAGGAGTCAAATTAGGTGATAGGGAAACTCACCCAAGGAATAAACAACATAACAACAAGCTTGGAGCTTCATCCAAAGAGGAAATTTCGAAATTTCTCCATATAACAATGTAAGTGATTCCGCCACTTTTCTTGTTATTTCACACACATAATCATGTTTAGGATCTTGTGGCATGTCTTAGAGATTAACAATTAGCACTCATCTACGAATAAATCGCTCTCACCTTTGAGAACAAAAAAACCAATTTTCTTTTCTAGGATGTTGTAGTCTTTAGAAATCTTCAATTTGCTTATGTGTGTGTGTGCAACAATCAATTTCTTCTTATATCGATTTCAACGTGAACATATATATAATAAGTATTGGATTTGTTTTAATTGTATCCTAATATAATAAGGACAATCCAATATCTCTCCAAATCAAATTTGGTCTCTTAAAGATTCTTTCCAAAATAAATTAGGATGCTTAATCAAATTAGAAATCCTAATTAAATAAAGACTTTCCTATTTAATCCTAATTAAGACTCTAATTAATTTGGGTGCTAGTCACTAAATTAAAGCTCAATAAATTAAATATTATTTTGGCCCAATAATTAATTAACTATTAATTAATTAATTTAAATTACTTAATTTAATTAACAATTAATTAAAATCACATTTAATTTAATTTAATTTATTTAATATAAATATCAAATCTCTATTTAAACAATTAAATCTAATTTTATATTTCGAATTTATTAATCAAATTAATAATTCTGAAATATTCCGAATATCCTAATCCAATTAGGAAACGCCAAAATAATCATTCATTAACTTTTAATAAATATCCTCAAATTTGTAACATAGATGAGAACTGTACTGTGCGACCGTCATAGGTTTATTTATCGCGTAGTAGTGAAATAATATTAACTCTTTAATATTTCATCTCTATGATATTCCACAGATCATGGATAATCGCCTAGCAGCAATCTATGACCCCTGGTTGATGAATGAAGTGAGAAAACATATGAACCTGTTAGAATACACTTCGAACATGTCATCTCATTTCTTCCGATATTTATATTTTTTATTATCGAGTCTGGGATTATGGTAAAGTCAAATCCTTATACTCGATATATCCTTAAACTTTATCTTGTGGATTTGATATCTCTAAGATATCAACTGCTTTGGCCAAAGACTTATATCCACAACTTTGAGTTTCCTTGAAACATCTCTTACTTTTATTATCAAATTTATCGGATCTCATCTTGAAGCATACGTGACTTCATACGTCAATCGCTCAAGGTCATCTAGCATTTATTCAAAGGATGTGGATAGTCGAATGAGGATATACTAGTGAACCAAGAGTACTATCGCACAAGTCATTATATGATCTCAGGTCAGAAGATATGATTATCGTAATGTATTATTACCATGTAATCTTACATTTCTGTGGTCATGTTCAATATTTCATTCTACCAATGAAATATCTATTGTCTGTGTCCTTATGATATGAGAATCATCATCCATTCTATTAACATCATATGTCAATCTAGGCAACACACAATAATATTGGTCAAGTGATATATCATTGTCTTATATAACAATCACATTTACCTAGAACTTAATTTAAAACACATATAAATATCGTTGACTCTCATAATCGTAGACATCTTTTGGATTAACGATATTCATATTGAGATGTATGTCATAGAGCTACATGTAATGTAAACGGCTTTATGAAATGATGCATTATTCATTTATCAAAGTGTTTAATATTCGCATATTATAAATTATCTTGAACACCCTAGATTACTTATGTACCTTCAGACTTAGTGTATGAGTGTCATACACAAGAGGATTTAAGTTTGAAGTTAGTAATATTAAATAGTCCATAGAGAGCAAACAAAACGGGTACTTTGTTTGTTGTTTATCTATAGCTGCGGTCCATTCTATAATTGTATGGCGACCTTGATCCGAGATTGTCCATGTATAGATATGAGAATGGAGACACCTTGTATGATGTGATCATATAGGACTGGACCCAGGTGGAAATGACATTCTTATAATATCGATCTATTATATGGTCATATATGGATTGATCTTAATCCTGAGTGTACTACAAAATCCTGCATGGCAGGCTATGTCCTTTGATTTACAAATGTGAGGTTGGTGTAGTAGTCCCGACCTTAAGGGTTGATTCGGTACTTGAACGATTATAGCGCTCAAGTATTTCTATTACGAATAGAAATATTAAAATTCATAATTGTTATGAATAAATCGTTCATTAGAGAATCAATGGTACTTAAGGTAAAAATAATTAGATTGGTATAACAGACATTATGACCCGGCTCTAATTATGAGATACTCGTGAAGGGTTAATCTATATGTAGTGACCATATCGATGGACACCGACTTGGTTCGACTTAATATATCATATGCGGCAACGAGAGTGCAGTTTCGGGTTTTTAGTGGAATAATCCGGAGTTAATAATTCGGAATATTTAATTAAGAGCTTAATTAATATTTCGAGATTATTGGAGCTCGTAACCGTAGGTCCATTTGGTCCCCGTGCTAGCTTGATTTACTATAGCGGATTTAGTATAATTGGATAGTCCAATTATATATTTACAAATGTATAAATATTATTAATATGATTAATAATATTATTATGTCACACTTGAAACATTATATTAAAAGTTAATATATGGTTTTATTAAATATATGATATTTAAACACATGTGATTTAATTATATTAGATATAATTAAATGAGAAGGTTAAGATAGTAATTTCTAAATTTGGGTTTTGGAAACCTTTGGATTTAATTTAGAAGTTACAATTTTTAAATAGGCATTTAACATTTTGTTTTGTAACATTTTTTCTATTAAGGAAATTAAATATTGATGTTACAAATTTTTTTATTTACACATGTGCTTGGCCGAATTTTGGCTTGTAGGAAAGGGGAAAGGGTTTGTTTTATTTTGTAAAATTTAGCCCTAAGTATAAAAAGGAAAATATGATTTTTCTTTTGCAGAGCCTTTTATTCTAACCCTAGCCACCTTTTGATCTTCTTCCAAATCCTTTCAATTGTTGAGAAAGAAAAAGAAGAACACAAGAAAAACAAAAATCCAAAACAAAGGTTGTTGTGTGACTTAATCACTAAATAGTTTAGGGATTATTTTGTGAGTCTAGCCCACACAAGTTTCCGTTGGTAACGAGACATAGCTCGAAAGACTTTGTGGTGTCGAACTTTTCTTCATCTTCATTTTATTTTCTTGTTCACGGCAGTGAGGCTACATATTGCTCACTGCCGCCCCTTTGCTTGGTGAAACAGAACCCGATTTGGTTTCGTTTTAATCCATAATTTTTGGGGAACATATAGTGATGCTTTGGGGCTGTGTTGGGGCTATTTTCAAGTGAAAAATCAGAACCAAAACAAAGCCACTGTCCACGCAATTTCAGGGGTTGTTCGGGAGTGTGCTGGGCGCATTTCGGGTGCTAAAATAGTCTGATTTTGTGCTGCTGTCCGAGGACTGTTCGGGGGCTATTTTGGGGCTGAAATTTTGCTTAAAACAATAGCAAAACTTCAGTGGTACTGCCTCCATTCGGCAATTAAAGGAGAAGGACAGAAAAAAATTTCAAGTCCGATCCGTGTGCCTAAACCATTTCCGCTGCACGAGGAAAGTGTTTCCTACAATTCATCTGACATAATATCTAAGGACACACACATAAAATATGAATGTAACAATGTGTAGTGTATGGTTTCTCGGGTTTTATGAATGTTTTGATGTGTTTTTTATTTATTTTACAGATAAAATAAAATCGGAACTCAATAGAATCAATCAGGATGAAATAAGGAACAAATAAGGGCAAAAACCGGACTTTACATTTGGATTTTAGAGCTTGGAAACTTGAAATGGCGTTCTAACGAAGTACAACTTCGGAAATTTCAACTTTGCGTAACTTTTGTAATTTGGCCATAACTTTCTACTCCGATATCAGATTGAGGTGATTCCAGTTCCCAATTAAATAAGACTCAAAGATCGACAACTTTGACGTTCATAATAATTTCGAATTCTGAAGTTTTCATGACCAAAATTGATAAAACATCCGGAAGTATGTTATGTGTAATTATTAAAGTCATTTTCAAAACAAAAATAAAATAAAAAAAAAGTAAAAAAAATGAAAATTGTCAAACTTCCACCAAACATGCTTGCATATTTGGTGGAGGATTTGGTGTCATATTTGGTGTCATGTTTTGTGCCATGTTTTGTGCCATGTTTGGTGGAGAAATTTGTGGCGAAATTGGTGGAGGCCAAATTTTGCCTATAAATACCAAGCCATTTCATTTGTAAATTTCATACTTTCCTTGGTTTCTTGAATAAGAATTAAGGATTGTATCTTGTGTGTTTTATTTAGTAGTTTTGTAATGCATTTTTATTTTTATTTTTAGTAGTAATAATAGTTTGTTTGTTTTTACTTTCTTTTATGTTTAGTAGTTAATTTCAGCTTGAGGAAGGGTGAAACTTTTAATATGATAAGGTAGATTAATCTCACTTAATTTATAATATGGAAATTATAATTTAATAATATGGATTAAAGTTGATACCGTCTTAATGGATGATTTTATTTATTTGACATAATGTGACACCGTCTATATGATCGTTCTTTAGATGATAGATAATTACCGCCTATATGGCTGATTTATGGACAAATAATAACACCACTTTTATGGCTGGTTTGACTTAATTGGATAACACTGACAATTTCTATATTATAATAAAGTGAGATTTCTACATTTGAAATATTAAAAGTGGATCCCCTAACCCCATATTCACGAGTTTTATAATTGATTTAATTATATTATGTGTAATGTTTTGGTTAATTTGTAAATTTCATACTTTCCTTGGTTTCTTGAATAAGAATTAAGGATTGTATCTTGTGTGTTTTATTTAGTAGTTTTGTAATGCATTTTTATTTTTATTTTTAGTAGTAATAATAGTTTGTTTGTTTTTACTTTCTTTTATGTTTAGTAGTTAATTTCAGCTTGAGGAAGGGTGAAACTTTTAATATGATAAGGTAGATTAATCTCACTTAATTTATAATATGGAAATTATAATTTAATAATATGGATTAAAGTTGATACCGCCTTAATGGATGATTTTATTTATTTGACATAATGTGACACCGTCTATATGATCGTTCTTTAGATGATAGATAATTACCGCCTATATGGCTGATTTATGGACAAATAATAACACCACTTTTATGGCTGGTTTGACTTAATTGGATAACACTGACAATTTCTATATTATAATAAAGTGAGATTTCTACATTTGAAATATTAAAAGTGGATCCCCTAACCCCATATTCACGAGTTTTATAATTGATTTAATTATATTATGTGTAATGTTTTGGTTAATTTGTAAATTTCATACTTTCCTTGGTTTCTTGAATAAGAATTAAGGATTGTATCTTGTGTGTTTTATTTAGTAGTTTTGTAATGCATTTTTATTTTTATTTTTAGTAGTAATAATAGTTTGTTTGTTTTTACTTTCTTTTATGTTAGTAGTTAATTTCAGCTTGAGGAAGGGTGAAACTTTTAATATGATAAGGTAGATTAATCTCACTTAATTTATAATATGGAAATTATAATTTAATATTATGGATTAAAGTTGATACCGCCTTAATGGATGATTTTATTTATTTGACATAATGTGACACCATCTATATGATCGTTCTTTAGATGATAGATAATTACCGCCTATATGGCTGATTTATGGACAAATAATAACACCACTTTTATGGCTGGTTTGACTTAATTGGATAACACTGACAATTTCTATATTATAATAAAGTGAGATTTCTACATTTGAAATATTAAAAGTGGATCCCCTAACCCCATATTCACGAGTTTTATAATTGATTTAATTATATTATGTGTAATGTTTTGGTTTGTTTATTGAATCTTAAGCTTAATGCTTATTGTTAACTGACCATTAATAAGATTGATGGAGTAACTTAAAATGAACTTGGAAAATGGATTTTAGGTTTCAGCCTTAGATTCAATAACTCACGATCTCACTTTAGGGCATGGTGATCCTTAAGTAGATTTCCTTTCAGGATAGACATATACCTGTTGGGCGGGAGTAGCCACAATTGGAACTTGAACTTAATGAATTCAGGTAACTTGGTTAACATAGACATATGATTAATTGGGTTATACTGGGTATTTGCATCTGACCATCGGAAGAGGCTTTTGCATATCTTCATGTTCCAGGTTAACAGACTGATTTATTACACATATATAAAAGAATCAATTCATCATTAAAGTAATATTGTGTGGAATCACAACCTTAGATATTTGTGTCTTTTGTTTATTTTCCTTAGTATTTTTTTTTTTGTGTTTTTATTTATTTAGTTATTTAGCAAATCCACATTCAACCAACCAATCAGCAATCATTCCCTTCTCCCTTTAATTAGAGACCTGTAAATAAATAGTATCAATAATTAATAACAACAGTAGAAATTAAGTTATCGTGAGATCGATATTTTTATACTACTTGAGCGATACGTGCGCTTGCGTAACGTGTGTGATTTCACCGATCACAACGCGCAAGGGTTAGCGTCGCGACGCTTGAATATCTGATGCTCAGTGTCACGACGTTAGAAGTTCAGTGTCGCGACGCTCCCCTGGGCAGAAACCGGTTCTATATTCGGTTTCAGAAACATGTTCTATGATCTGGTTCTGATTCCGACCAGTTTGGAACCGGAACCGGAACCGGACCTGTTAAAATCGGTTCCTTCATTTTTGGAACTGGAACTGGACTTGTTACAACCGGTTCCGATTCCAAATTCGGAAAATCGATCTGATTCCAACTGATTCCGGATAAAACCGGAACCGATGCTCACCCCTAGGGAGTGTATATGTGACTCATTTTCATGCTAAACTAAATAAGGATGATATAATCATTTTTAGGTCAAATCGGTCAATTGTTAGATTTAACAAAGGGAGTATATTTCCCTTGCACAAAACATTAAGGGTATATATGTCTATTTGAAAAAATGAAGGGTCCTATTTAAACAACAGGAGTGTGTTTGTGTGTGTCCTTTTAACCCAAAACTGTATTGCAAACTAGAATCCACATCCAGCATTCCAATTGAGCTTCAAACTCAAGACCTCGCCATCTTCAACTTCAATTGTAATAGAACTCTTTCCAGGTACAATTCTACCCTTTCCTTTCCGCTTGTAATTTTTTCTGTTTTAATCTTTATTAAGCCATTTGAAAAAGACTTTTTTTTTTCTGCCAAAAAAACAATAATAAATAAAAGCTAAAGATGATGAAACTTGGGGCGAGCCGTATTTGTTTTTCAGCTAACCAGAAAAAGGTGGCGCATGCGGAAAGAGAGTATTTTGTTGATTGGAATTCAAGATTTTTAAATGAAAAAAAACCCTTATTACTTTGAAACTATGGGCTACGTTTATGTATGTAGATAACATGTTTGATGAAATTCCCCTTAGCCTCAGTTCTATTAATGTTAGAAATTTGTTACTTTGGTTTACGTGGTTGGGATATCTATATCAGAGGGGGAATTTTTAAAGTAGAAGTAGCATATTAAAAAGGGTTTAACATATTTATTTGTTTGTGAGTTATAGAACGAAAACAAGAAGTAGATTGTGATAATGTTGCCACAAGGAGTTAGAAAAAGGGTCATTGATAACCCAAAGAAGCTAGCCAACTTAATTGACCTTGTAAATCTCCCTTCAACGGTTCGGGAGTTTGTGGGTCAGTCTCAGATTTCTCGTTTGGGCTGTTTCAAGCGCGTCTGGTCTTACATCAAGACCAACAATCTCCAGGTTGGTAATCTCTCTTATTATTATTTTTATTTTTCAAATTTCAATTAGAAGCATATGTTTTTGTTTGTTTCAAGTTTCAATTAAATTGCAAGATATGTGGTGCTTGATCTTTTACAAAAATCAGGAATATAAGATCTTCAAGTTATGAAATAACTTGGTGATATAATATAGGATGACTATGAAAATACAGAGAAGTTCCTATAATCTTCTCAACTTGCAATGCAA
>SKCR01027179.1:0-43614 GCA_019454045.1 Zanthoxylum bungeanum | reverse complement strand
TACGCGGTCCTTGTGTATATGAAGATTGTGGTACAGACTCATCCTGGATGGTCTGTTCATGTTCCGTCGTTGTTCATTGCCAGGAACAGTATCACTACGATTTCATCAAGTTCTACTTTCCTCCCACTTACCACTGCATCTAGGAATTACTTTTCAAGGAAAAATGCATGTAGAGCAACAAATACTTTGTTCTCTTGTGGGTGATAGAAGTAATATCCTTTGGTTTCCTTAGGATATCCCACGAAAAGGCATTTATCTGATTTGGGTTCTAGTTTGGTGATGAGTGGTATTTATATCACTATTTCCCACTCATTTAACCTTATATTTTTTATAGTTTCTTGAGTTTTGTGAATATTTTGATGTGTTTTGTGTTATTTTGTAGATAAATAAAGTTTCAGGACAATCTGGAGGTGATTTGGAGCAAAACAGGAAAAATTGGCGAAAAAGGGCAAAATCATCATTTCCGCGTCGCGACGCTGAAGCCTTGCGCGTCGCGACGCCCAGAATGCGCCGGAATTGCTAACATGCGCCGAGGACACGTGGACCCATCAGAAAGTTTGCTAAAGTGCGCCGCTTGCTAAAATGCGCCGACCATACTATCTTGCGCCTGCCACGTGTCGCCATCACAACGGAGATGCTAAAATGCGCCTCTGCCACGTGTCGAGATCTCACGATGCCGACAATCGCCCTCCAACACGTCAGCGTGACGTCACCAATGACGTCATGAACAGTGCCACGTCACCAATGACGTCAGCATAATAATTGAGTCTTAGCCGCCTGACACGTGTCGACCTTATCCTCTTATCCGAATCGCTACGTGTCAAGCTGTCATCGTGCCACGTCGACAAATCCAGCGTCGCGACGCTGAGGTCCTTGGCGTCGCGACGCCCGAACAGTGAAATTTTCCTATAAATAGAGCGCGAAATTTCAGATTTCAGGGCACCTTCCTCTCTCTTCAATTCCTTCTAAAGAGAGAGCTTCTCTCTCTAGATTCTTTAGTTTTTAGTTTTTTTTATTTTTAGTTTTTAGTTTTGTAAATAATTTTAATTACTTTTTGTAATAATAGTAATTTAATTTTTACTTTTTACTTTTTACTTTTTACGGTTTTTACTATTCATGAGGAAGTAATTTCCCAGCTAGGGTGAAAAGTAATTCTTTTACTGTTACTATTTAGATTAATCTCCCTTAAAAATAATATATTCACTATTTAAATTTGACTTAAAAAGGATACCGCCAGATTGGTCGGTTGGCAATTTAATTTTGGTTCCGCCTTTATGGCTGGTTGGACTTAATTTGACTTAATCAGGATACCGCCTATATGGTCGGTTGGTATTATTATCACAAGTTTATATATTATTTTATGGGAGATATCTAAATTAGTAGTAGTAAAAGTAATTCCTTTTACTTTAGCATTTTATTTTATTTTACTTTTCAGTTTTACTTTTATGTCTTTTACTTTCAGTATTTTTACTTTATGTCTTTTACTTTTATGTCTTTACTAGTCCTAGTTATGTGTTAGCTATCTAGGGGTTGTGATGAATTTTAATATCACCGGTTATAAGGGGTTATTTTATAGTTTGGGTAATTTAAAGGTTTATTTATTAAGTCTTAAGCTTAATGCTTCTTGTTGTCTGATCACCAATAAGATTGATGTGGTAAATCTAAAATGAACTAGACATAGAGATTTTAGGTTTTCAGCCTTAGACTTAATAGCCCACGATCTTCCTTGAGGATAGATAACCCTTTAATAGATTTCCTTACAGGATAGGAATATGTCCTGCGGGCGGGGGTAGCCATAATTGGAACTTAAACTTAATGAATCCAGATAATTGGTTGACATAAACATATGGTTCAATTGGGTTAAACTGGGTATTTGCGTCTGACCATCGACAGAGGCTTTTGCATAATTTAGTGTTCCAGGTTAGTAAACTGATTTATTACACAAACATAAAATAACCACTTCATCTTTTAAATGATATTAGAATGATTCACGACCCTAGATCTTTGTGTCTTTTGTTATTTTCCTTAGTATTTTCTTTTGTCTTTTTATTTATTTATTTATTTGTAAAACCACTTTCAACCAATCAAACAATCATTCTCTTCTTTTAATTAGATATCTGTAAATAAATAGATTCAATAATTAATAACAATAGTAGGAATTAAGTCTTCGTGGGATCGATATTTTTATACTACTTGAACGATACGTGCGCTTGCGTTATACGTGTGTTTTTACGCCGGTCATTTGGTACCTTCCAAACGTTTAACATATGCCCAGCATCCCCAAATCTTCAGGAAAGAGAAACCTGGTTTCCTCCCTGTCCATATCTCATATGGAGTCTGTTCAACAGACTTTGACGGAACCTTATTCAAAATAAGTACTGCACTGTTTAAAGCGTATCCCCAGAAGGATATAGGTAGCTCAGTGCGACTCATCATCGACCTTATCATGTCTAACAAGGTACGGTTTCTCCGTTCAGAGACACCGTTTAATTGCGGTGTTCCAGGAGGAGTCCACTGTGAAAGAATACCATTTTCTTTCAAGTAATCTTGAAACTCATAACTTAAGTATTCGCCACCACGGTCTGACCGCAATGTTTTAATACTCATGCCTGTTTGTTTTTCTACTTCGTGTCGAAACTCTTTGAATTTCTCAAAAGTTTCCGACTTGTGTCTCATTAGATACACATAACCATAACGAGATGCATCATCCGTAAAGGTTACGAAGTAATGATATCCACCTCTAGCCTGGCTAGACATGGGCCCACATACGTCACTATGAACGAGGGCTAACAGTTCTGTGGCACGTTCACCTTTACCACTAAAAGGTGATTTAGGCATTTTGCCTAAAAGACAAGATTCGCAGACATCATATGAATTAAGATCAAATCCGTCCAAGTACCCACTCTTCGAAAGTGTGGATATGCGAGTCTTGTTGATGTGTCCTAGACGACAATGCCACATGTAAGCTTCATCTTTTAGATTACTCCTTTTGAGCCTTTTGTTTGTTATTTTATGTTTAGGAGATACATTTATATTCAAAATATAAAGGCCATTATTTACAACAGCAGTGCAAATTCTGCATCATTTTTATATAAATAACACCAGTGTTTCTAAATACAAAAGTGTACCCATGCTGGGTTAACAAAGATACAGATATAATATTCCTAGTCAAACTAGGTATATAATAACAGTTCAAAAGTTTAAGCATATGCCCCGAGGGCAATTCCAAAACAAAAGTCCCTACAGCCAAAACAGCAACTGGAGTTCCGTTTCCGACTCGTAGGTCAATCTCCCCTGAAGCCAACATCCTGCTATCCTGCAGATCCTGCAAATCAGTACAAATATGAGCAGCACAACCAGAATCAAAAATCCAATTTTTAAAACTAGAAGTAGTCATATTTATCTCAATAACAAACATACCAGAGGCTAGTGCCTTGCCTGCCTTGATATCCTCCTTGTGTCCCTTGCCCATTCGGCAGTCACGTTTCCAGTGACCCTTCTTGCCGCAGTTGAGGCAGACATCTTGAGACTTGTCCTTTGGCTTCCCAGAAGCTTTTGTCAACTTGCCTTTACCCTTTTTCTTATGTTTTTTCTTCCTCACTCCTCCAGTAGCTTTGAGCCCAGCCTTTGGCCTCTGAGAGGTCGATGCAAAGTGCGCCTCGCGCTTGCCCCATTTGTGGAGTTCTTTTTCAGACTCTTTCAAGATGGATAACAGCTCTCCAAGAGTGTCATCCGTATCCATCAACTTGTAGTTGATTATGATTTGTTTCCAAGTATCAGGAAGTGACTGTAAGATCATTTCTACGGTCAGCTCAGCCTCCAAGACTATTCCCATATTGGCCAACTCATCAATATCGGCGATTATTTGAGCCCCGTGGGCCTCAACTGATGCGCCTTCAGTCATTCGGGCGCGGAAGAGTTTCTTCACCAACTCATATCTTTCCATCCGCTTATTGGAGCGGTGGAGATCTCACAGTCTAGCCATCATATTATAAGGATCCAAGTCCCTATTTTGGCGACGAAAGTGCTGAGTCATCGAAGCTAACATAATAGCCTGAGCTGTGTCACAATCACCGCTGTGAGTTTTCCATAACTCCAGCTCAAGTGGGTCAGTGGGCTTAGGCGGGAGAGGTGTTTGTATAGTGTACAGCATCCTCTCAGCCCCAAGGACTATCCTTAGGTTCATTTCCCAATCAGCGAAGTTTGTGCCCTTAAAGACATTGTCACCCATGATGATGTCTCAGACACTTACCTTGCTTGCCATCTCAACTACGATAGTCCAACTATCTAGTTAACGATAAAATGGGTACAGTCAAACTGTTACAAAAAAATAACAATGAATTAGTCCAACTAATTTTAATTAATTAAACGAAATAAATTTTGAAAGACGCGTAAGGCTAAGTATCTGAACGAAATTGCAAATTCAATACTAGCCTCCCACTATTTTTATCAAGTCTCTAACCCTCTGTTGAGAACCCGGGAAATCCTATTTCCTAGTGGGCTAGGATCCCGTTAAATAACACACAACCTTGACTTTGGCCAACAAGCTGTATGCTATTTAACTAGGTAGATCTCAAAGATCAATTGGATCCCATCCAATTCCTAGATCCGGTTAGGTGGACATCCAAGTCCTAAACATATTGCATATGCCAATGTATCTAATACATTTTCTAACCATATCCTCCGAATCATCTAGGCCTTGGCTTTGGCATAACAACCTAATGATTCCAGTCAAGCGGGACCCATTGACAAGGATAGTTTCGTAATCAATGTCGTTGGACAAGAAGTGATCTTGACTTTGGCCAACAAATCACAACTTGGACAAGACACCGATGTGGAACAAAACTCTCATGATTCAAGTACATCCTAATTGACAAGGTCTTGACTTTGGCCAACAAACCAATGCCAATTGGATCTTGAACAAGAATCATTCAATGGAAGGATAATCGCTTAATATAGATTGAGGGATTTTTGCGTAATTGGCAGCCAATTTATTATCTTTGTTAGGTCTCATCATCATAGACCCTTAAGCATGCTTCTAAAACATCATAAAGTGCATAAAATAAATTAATAGTGATATACGGATGGATATGTAAAACAATTTGTTCCTAGAACAAATCACTCCTTTTCCACTCCCCGCTAGTAATATTCTACTTATACCCAATTACATAATACAATAAGAGAAACCTCATATACATTGAGGGGAATTAGGTGAGAAGAGAATACAAAGAGATAAAAGAGATAAGGCTGGACACGCAGGTCCAATTTATAAATTCTAAATTTACAATAATTTCTAAAATTACCCTTTCCCTTCTAATATCCATCCGCTATACACTATTCATTCATCACATACATGTATATTCATTCAAGACATGCTATACAACCAATCAAATCCAATTAATTAGTCTTTGTTAAAGTGATCATCCAATGTTCAATCAACGGTTTGATTTTGCGCGAGTCCAACTCGTTTGAGAATAAGTACATAAGGTACGAATTCAAGAATTATATCGAACTACCCGTTAAATCCAATTTAAGTCGCATTCAATATAATTCAATTTATTTAATTCCAAATTAAATGATTACACTTTTAATGTGCTTTTAAAGATTAGATTCTAAATCTTATCAAATTGGGTCTCCAAGCACAACAAACATCCAATGTGTGTTTAATTAAAGTCCGATGGGCTTTCAATTGATTTATCAAGGCTTGGGCTTTGGTCAATGTGGGTCAAACCCAATTACCAAGCCCAAATAAGGAATCACCCTTAAGTGCCATAAATTTGTTATATATCCATCCGTATATCATTATTAAATTTATTCGCGCCTTATTATGCTTTTAGAATGCATGTTTAAGGGTGTATGATGAGACCTAATCAAAGATAATAAATTGGTTGCCAATTTACGCGAAAAACCCTCATTAAATATTAAGTGTTTTCCTTCCATTGAGTGGTTCTCTCTCAAGATCCAAGATTGGCATTGGTTTGTTGGCCAAAGTCAAGATCAATGTCCATCGTGGATGTGTTTGAACTAGGAAAGCTTTGTTCCATATCGCATGTCTTGGGCAGTTGTGACTTGTTGGCAAAATTCAAGGTCACTTATAGCTCATCGACGTGGATTACGAAGCTTTCCCACTGTCAATGGGTCGCGCTTAACTGGAATCATTAAGTTTGTTGAGCTAAAGCCAAGGCTTAGTTGATTCAGAGGAAAATGTTATGAAATATATATTGGATATATATCTCAGACTTAGAGGTCCACCTACCGGATCTAGGAATTGGATGGGATCCAATTGATCTTAGAGATCTACCTAGTTAAGTTTCATACAGCTTGTTGGCCAAAGTCAAGGTTGTGTGTTATTTAACGGGATCCTAGCCCACTAGGAAACTAGGTTTCCCGAGTACTCCACATAGGGTTAGAGGCTCCTCGAAAAATAGTGGGAGGCTAGTATTAAATTTGTAATTTCGTTTAAATACTTTCCAATACACGCTCTTTTATTTTATTTATGTCGTTATAAATATATATTAGTTGGATTAATATTGATTATTGCTTTCTTTGAACAGTTAGACTGTACAACATACTACTCTATTTGTAGTTGGTTATATAGTTAGACTATAATAGCCATTACATTTTGAATGTACCCGAAATCGTTGATTGAATAGTTGGACTATTGCAATCGAGATGGCTGGAAAGATTAGCGTTAATGGACATAATCTTGGGTGAAAATGTCTCTAACGGCGTAAATTTTCCAGATTGGGAAATGAATCTCATGATAGTCTTGGGAGCTGAGAAGTTACTCTATTGGATAGAAAAACCTCTCGAGCCTGAGCCCGAAGTTGAGCAAATAGTAGAGCATGAGCTTTGGAAGACTTATCGTGATGAAATTTAGTGCTCAATCTGTCATGCTTGCCGCAATGACTCATCAGTTTCGTCGTCAGAACAAAGGATTGGATCCTTATAGTATGATGTTGAAATAGAAGGATCTTCACAGATCTAATCTTAGATCTTAGAAGCACGAATTGCAGAAGAAGCTCTTTCGCTCGTGTATGTCAGAGGGTATGTTTGTCGAGCACTATGTGTCGCAGATGAATGCTGACATCGAACTGCTAGGTCAGCTGGGCATAACCTTCGAGGCCGAGACTTCTATAGATATGATTTTACAGTCTTTACCTGAATGCTGGGGCGAGTTCATCATAAACTATAATATGATGAACTATGAGAAAACTCTTGGAGATTTAATGGCTATGCTCAAGGAGGTAGAACCATAGCTTTTAAAGGGCAAGAAGCGCGAGACGCACCTTACTTCGACATCCCAGATGGCCAAGGCTTGGCCGATGGCTTCTGGGGGTGTGAAGAAAAAGAAGAAAAATGACAAGGATAAATCATCACAGTCTTCTAGGAAGACTAAGGACATATCCCAAGACGTCTGCCTACATTGTGGAAAACGGGGTCACTGGAAGCGTGACTGTCGTGAGTACAAGGCGGAGTTGGAGGAAGTGAAGATGGGCAAGGCTCCGCCTTCAGGTATGTTTGTTATTTAATTTATCCGAGAAAAAGTTTTGAAATCTGAAAATCGGATTTTCACCGCTTCAATAAAAAACAAATATATTAAATATATGTATAATATTTACATTAAATATTAAAAACATATATTCATTTAGGAAATAAGTCAAATAACTCATTTTGACTATTAATTAATGTGTATTTAAATTAATCAAGTATTAAATGTAAATACACAATAATTAGGCAAATGACTATCTAGTCTCTTTAGCATGTATCTTGCGTTTAACCATTAAACGACTTTATAAATAATCAATATTATTTATTTATGTTGCTCTAGTTCTCAACGAGTATATTTCATTATTGAGACTCTCTAGGTTCAGGTATATCCGTCACGAAATCCAATTTCGTGTCCATAATCTATCCACCCGTAGATTATGACGATCACGGATAATCTCGCTGAACCATACAGGTCGAGGTCATGGCAAATGTGTAATTCCTCCGTCACAGGTATACGGATAAATCCTAGAGATATAGATGTAAACGTCAAATCTCTATCAGGACTATCCAGTCGACTATTCTATTAGCAATCTCAAAAAGAATGTTTAGAACTAGCTTCTAAACTTTACCACGGGCCCATGGTTTTATCTGATTGCTAATCATATGGACTACCTATGCTCTGATACACAGAACTGACGGATCCTATCTTGATACACATAGGACACCCTGAGGATCTGTCTTCACCCAACGAACAGGCGGAGGTCTGATCTAAATATATCGTGCGTGACGTGACTGCCGTCTAAGTGTAGAAGATGTCTCATGTGCCCACAATGGCATCTCAAGTCTAAGAATCACAAGTGCTACTCAACCAAGAAGATTCTTATTGACGCTGGTGTACCATCCATTAAGAATCTTCGGTGAGTCGTTCAGTGTTTATCCGCTATAAACACCTACACGTCTATACTAGTCTCCAAGACTAATGGTTCATTGAGAAACCATTGGAATCATATATTCCAGTATACGACATGTACCGGTCTCAACGGGTTTACTATACTGACCAAGTAGTGTAAACCTTGACCAGGAACTGTCTGAGAATGACAACGTCATGATACTTCTCAATGTCGTTGCGACGCTTTTGCAACTGTATCATGACTAATCATTCTCGGGTCATTACGTCTTTACCATATAGAAATATAGATTATATTATAGAAACTGCATATATTATTCATGATAATAATATTTACAGAAGTATTTAACAGAAATACAACCGGGAATTGGCGCTCTGAGCACCAACCCCAACAAAATCTCTCACTTGCTCTAGTGCCAATATCGATTGTATCTAATACCCATCGACTCCACGTGTTTATCAAACAACTTGGAGGTATGGCCTTCGTCAGCGGGTCTGCTACATTATCTTCACTCGGTACCTTGCACACGATAATATCCCCTCACGACACGATCTCTCGAATGATGTGGTACTTGCGTTCCACATGCTTCGACTTCTGATGCGCCCTCGGTTCCTTTGCTTGCGCAATGTCTCCAGTATTATCACAGTATAACAGAATCGCATTCTCGATACTTAGGACAACTCCCAATTCTGTGATAAAGTTCTTTATCCACACAGCCTCTTTTGTAGCTTCAGAAGCTGCAATATATTCCGCCTCAGTGGTGGAATCAGCTGTCGATCCCTGTTTGGAACTCTTCCAACAAACTGCACCTCCGTTAAGGGTAAAGACAAATCCAGATGTAGACTTTCAATCATCGGGATCCGATTGGAAATCGGAGTCTGTATACCCATTAACCTGCAGTTCGTTTCCTCCATATTAATCAACTTATCCTTAGTACCTTTAAGATACTTTAGGATATGTTTAATGGCCATCCAATGGTCATTACCTAGATTGGACTGATATCGACTAGTTACGCTAACAGCGAAACTGATATCAGGCCTCGTACATAACATGGCATACATTATGCTACCCAAACACGAAGCATAAGGTTGGTTAGACATTCTAACTTCTCATCTTCTGTTTGTGGACACATCTTCTTAGAAAGATGAATCCCATGTCTGAACGGTATGTTTGCTGTCTTACAGTTACCAAAGCTATACCGTTCCAAGATCTTATCTACGTACGTTGATTGGGATAACCCAATCAGTCTCCTTTGTCTATCTCTATAGAGTTTTATCCCTAAAATATAGGAAGCTTCTCCCAGGTCCTTCATGGAGAAATTCTTACAGAGGTACGCTTTCACGCTTTGCAACATACCTAAATCATTCCCAATGATTAGGATGTCATCAACATATAGGACTAAAAATACGACCATGCTCCCACTGGCCTTCTGATACACACAGGATTCTTCGAATTCTTGAGAAAACCAGACGATCTAATAATCTCATCGAATCGAAGATTCCAACTTCGTGAAGCTTGTTTAAGTCCATAAATGGACTTCTTAAGCTTACATACCATACCCGAGGTTTCGCTGGATGTGAAACCTTCCGGCTATTCCATATAGATTTCTTCATCAAGAAATCCATTTAGAAAAGCCGTTTTGACATCCATTTGCCAAATCTCGTAGTCATGATACGCAGCTATAGAAAGAAAAATCCGGATAGACTTAAGCATTGCTACCGGCGAAAAAGTTTCATCGTAGTCGACGCCAGGTCGCTGCATGTAACCTTTTGCTACCAGTCGGGCCTTGTAAGTTTCAACCTTACCGTCAGGCTCGCGCTTCCTTTTGTAAACCCATTTACAACCGATAGGAACAATTCCTTCGGGAAGCGGAATCAAGTCCCAAACTTGATTTTCATGCATTGAGTCTATCTCGGATTTCATGGCACTTTGCCATTTCACGGAGTCGATGTCCAACATCGATCTCTATAAGTGAAAGGATCTGTCTCTTCAACTAAGAGAACATCCAGACTCTTTTCTTGTATCAAATACAAGCGTTCAGGAGGTCTAGATACCCTTTCCGACCTACGGAGTGTGTGTGTTGAAGGTCCTTCATCTACTTGAACTTCAGGTTCCTCCGTTGGTTCGTTGTTTTCAGGTTGGACTTCATCAAGCTCAACCTGTCTATGATCACCACCTTCTGACAAAAATTCTACTTCTAGAAATTTTGCGAAGCGAGCTACGAACACATTTCGATGCTCGGTATCATAGAACAGATATCCCCTCGTGTTCGAGGGATATCCAACAAACCTAAACTTTTGCCCTCGAGGCGAAAGCTTACTTTGCTGAGTTACCCTGACATAGGCAGGACAACCCCAAACCTTAATATAATTAAGATTCGGTCTCCTACCGAACCATATCTGATACGGTATCGTAGGAACAGCCTTTGAAGGAATCTTATTCAAAATATGTGCGGCTGTGCTGTTAAGAGACAGTAGCCCCATAAATAATAGGGCAAATCTGTGAAACTCAACATCGATCGGACCATATCCAATAAAGTCCGATTTCTCCTTCCAGATACACCATTGTGCTGTGGTGTACCTGGAGGAGTATATTGAGCGAGAATCCCATTCTCCTTCATATAATCCATGAACTCACCACTCATATATTCACCGCCTCGATCTGATCGAAGGCATTTAATATATTTACCAGTTTGTTTTTCTACTTCATTTCGGAACTCTTGAACTTTTCAAAGGTTTCCGATTTATGTCGCATCAAATACACATAACCGTACCATGATAAATCATCGGTAAAGGTAACGAAGTACGAATAACCACTGTGAGCAGTTTGACTTAGTGGACCACATACATCAGAATGTACGAGTTCCAGTAAGTTAGTGGCGCGGTGTCCAACACCAGAAAATGGGGCTTTGGTCATCTTACCCTGAATACAGGATTCACAAGTTGGATAGGACTCAATGGTAAGATCTGATATCAAACCATTCCTAACCAATTGGGTAAGGCGTTTAACGCCAATGTGACCAAGTCTCATATGCCAAAGTTCAGTATTATTAATTACAGGTAAACTACGTTTATTAACTCTAGTACTTAATATATCTTTTGAAGTTTGCAATGTATAATGACCATGCTGGTTGGACAACTAAGGATCTGAATATTATTTTTATCATATAAATACAAAGAACTATTCTTAATATTAATACAAAAGCCTTATGTATCTAATACAAAAAGTGATATAATATTAGCGACACATCCCGGTACAAAATGACAGTCATATAACAAAAGTGTCCCATTCGGAATGAGATCTCGCATACTCCCACTGCAACTGCATCCAAAGAGTATCCACTCCCGAATCGCAACTGCATCTCTCCAGGCTTCAGTTTCCTACTTTCCTTCAGCACCTGCAATGAATTGCAAATGTGAATGGGACAAGCAGAATCTAAAATCCAGCTGGATGTAACGGCTTCACAAGCCAAGATATAAATCAATAACTGGAAAAATAAAAGTACCTGATGTAGAAGCTCTGTCTCTCCTCACTTGGGCAATGTAATCAGGACAGTTCCTTTTCCAGTGCCCAACTTTGCCGCAGTGGTTGGCATTTGTCTTCAGAAGCCCTTGTGGGCTTTGCAATCTTCGCTATATTGTGAGGACCAAAAGCCTTCTTCTTCTTCTTGCCTTTCTTGTTTCTTCCCTTGGACCATCCTTGGGAAGAAGCCGAAAGAGAAGTATTTCTAGGAGGGCGAGTCGGTACTCCTTCTTAAGGTCCTTTTCTGCCGTGAGCAACATCCTATGTAGCTCCTGGTAGGTACAGACAGTCCCGTGCATGTTGAAGTACATCACGAACTGGCGAAATGAAGCTGGCAGTGAACCAAGAATGACACTTCTACCGAGAATGTCATTCAAGATGAGATTATGTTGCCTCAATTGATCGATCAAATCGATCATCTGAAGAACATGTGGGCTGACAACTCTGCCCCTCATCCAGACGCGCATGGAACAGTTCCATGGCGACTTTGTGAACAATAACTTGTTCCTGGTTCTCAAACGATTGTCTCAATCGCGTCATCATACTATAGGAATCTAACATACCATAATTTGTTGCTTGAGTTTCGGAGACAGTGAACTAAGGATGTATGATTTAACCCTTAAATCATCATCCTTCCAAGTTTCAAAACTTGGCGTTCCTCCTCCGAAGCATCCGCACCCACTGCAAGGGGCAACGGACCCTCAAGAGCATAACCAGCTTTTCGGAATCGAGGACAATCCTCAAATCCAATTCCCAGTCTGCAAAATTCTCAGCGCCTTTCAGTTTGTTCGCATCAAGCATACGCGCCAAACTGATTTGTGGATTGTCCCGCCATCGCCAATCTATCATATAGATCACGAAAAACGGTTAGCAGAAATTAAGCAGTTTCATATAATATCAAAAGCATAAACTAGATCATGGATTTTTAATCTAATATGCCCCTCCCACTAAATCATGCAATACTGTAATCCCAAAACAGAATACAAATATTTAATAATTAAATTAAATACTAATAGTGAAAAGTGGATCCCGTGAATATATTTCGGCTCACAGCAGAGGCACGGTCTCGCCTACGTATATTCATCAGGTAGACAACTCATTTGTCAATCATTCACTAATGACTCCTAAGTACCCGGTCCTGGCCGTTTCTCGTTGTCGCTGCGAAGGCAGGCCCACAAGGAGACGTACCAAGGTTAAACTCGCCAATGATAAACTCAAGTTACTTACGTAATCCTGACAGCTAGGGCACGTTCAGAATTCCGCTTTCGCTTGAATTTATCTAGTATCTGATATACATCCGGTATAAATAAATCTTTATCGGCTACATCCTCACAGCAGAGGCACGGTCTCGGATGTAGTCACAAAGAGATATTCATAAACCGTATTGACAAGATGGACCATATAACATGCATCAATTACATAATTACATTTAACCTTATTATTAGGGATTTCCGCTAAGTGTCATACACCCTAAATCTAACCAGTTTAGATCCTAATAAGCATGCACAAAGTCAAGAAAACATGATTAAACATTGATTCAATGAAGGCTAATCATTTTAGGTGGCCTAGAATCAGACTCGCTCTGATACCATTTTGTAGGGGTTATTTAGGGGGTGAGTCCGGTAACGCAGCGGAAGCGGTGAAAATCCGATTTTCAGATTTCAAAACTTTTTCTCGGATAAATTAAATAAACATATTTATTTAATATTCCAATAATCAAATTATGAAAATAAAGTTTATTTAATTTATCCGAGAAAAAGTTTTGAAATCTGAAAATCAGATTTTCACCGCTTCCGCTGCGTTACCGGACTCACCCCCTAAATAACCCCTATAGTTGAGTATGCTACAGTAATCACAGAATGTGACCCAGATATCCAGGTTGGTTAGACCCACTGATCCGATTCTCCGAAGCGAAATCATCGAGTTGGCTGACTTAAGGAATAGGCTGCGAAGGAACCTTAGCACACACACACACACACTAGGAGTCTGGTTCAGATCACCCATTCAGAGGATTGGGTTTGAGTATGTCGAGTACTTTGAAGATTCTTTGGCTTTGACGTGAAGCATCCGTTGAGGACAAAAATATGTTTAACTATCAAGATTATCTCGAAGAGAGGCACTACAGTATGCAAAATAGAGAATCGGCATCCGTAGTAGACTTGCCAGGTATGGCATTCAGAGGGCGAGGCCCACATTAGATCAACATCAGTACCGGACTTGCCGGGTATGGCATTCAGGGGGTGAGGCCCACATTAGGTTCAGCATCAGATCTGCCGGGTATGGCATTCTGTGGGCTAGGCCCACATTGGTTCAAATCCGTTTCAGCCAGGTACGGCACTCCGGGTATGGAGATATCAAATCAGTTTTGCCAGGTACGGCACTCCGGGTATGGAGATATCAGTTCAGTCGGGTACGGCACTCCGGGTATGGAGATATCAGATCAGTTCAGCCAGGTACGGCACTCCGGGCATGGAGATATCACAGCGGCGACACCCTAGGTACGGGGTTAGCATTCAGACATTTGTGGCTCTCTAGGTACGGAGACGTCACCGCGACACCCTATGTACGGGGTTAGCACTCAGACATTTGTAGGCACTCTAGGTACGGAGGCGTCACTGCGACACCCTAGGTACGGGGTTAGCACTCAGACATTTGTGGCTCTCTAGGTACAGAGGCGTCACGGCGACACCCTAGGTACGGGGTTAACACTCAGACATTTGTGGCTCTCTAGGTACGGAGGCGTCACCGCGACACCCTAGGTACGGGGTTAGCACTCAGACATTTGTGGCACTCTAGGTACGGAGGCGTCACTCTGCGACACCCTAGGTACGGGGTTAGCACTCAGACATTTGTGGCTCTCTAGGTACGGAGAAGTCACCGTGACACCCTAGGTACGGGGTTAGCACTCAGACATTTGTGCACTCTAGGTACGGAGGCATCACTGCGACACCCTAGGTACGGGGTTAGCACTCAGACATTTGTGGCTCTCTAGGTACGGAGACGTAACTGCGACACCCTAGGTACGGGGTTAGCATTCAGACCACAGTGATGCCCTAGGTACGGGGTTAGCACGCCAGGTACGGCATGTGGACTACTCAGACATTTGTGGCTCTCTAGGTACGGAGACGTCATAGCGACACCCTAGGTACGGGGTTAGCATTCAGACCACAGCGACGCCCTAGGTACGGGGTCAGCACGCCAGGTACGACATGTGTACTATTCAGACATTTGTGGCTCTCTAGGTACGGAGACGTCACCGCGACACCCTAGGTACGGGGTTAGCATTCAGACCACAGCGATGCCCTAGGTACGGGGTTAGCACTCCAGGTACGGCATGTGGACTATTCAGACATTTGTGGCACTCTAGGTACGGAGGCGTCACTGCGACACCCTAGGTATGGGGTTAGCACTCAGACAACCAACATCATCACTGCGGCACTCTAGGTATGGAGACGTAACCGCGACGCCCTAGGTACGGGGTTTAGCATTATCAACTCAGCACAACAGGCAGACCATGTGACAGCTGGCGAGCCAGGTAAGTAAAAATGCATTGCACGTACTTTGATAGGATTGTCATTGTCACACACTGCACAAGTCCCATCAAAGTGGGGGCGACTGTAGGCATTGTATTTTTACACATTAGCCCAATGATGAGTCTCGTATGGAGGCAACTACTTCTTTAGTCATGAAAGTCGCGGGAAACGGACGTTGGAAGGGTAAAGTTGGAAAATAGAATTTTCGATGGATTTAATCTCGTTGTTTTCGCTTCGGTTGCTTGTTATACCTCCGTTTCTAAGCTCACCTTAGGCCCAAAACTCCCATAGACCACATACCTAACCCAAACCAAGCCCAATACCCAAGTCAACCCAAGTCAAACCAAGTCAAACCAAATCCATGTCCAAAGGATGTGATTCACGCCCAAAGCCCCTTTATTTAGGTATATGCATATTTATCACATGTTTAAATCTTGTAAATCCTTACCTAAATAAAAGAAATCAAATCAAATCCCTACCAAATCAAATCCAATCCCAAATCCTAATTAGGAGATGCATTTCTTATTAGAAATCAATTAGGAGATTCCTTCCTAATCTAATTAGGAAAGCCATCACCCCTTTGCCTATAAAAAGAGGCCTTCACCCCCCTTTTTCAAACCTAGCTCATACACCTCTCTCACACGCCTAAAGCACTCTCTTAAGCCTCCATTGCACGCCCAAGCACCCCCCTGAAGCCTCCATTGCTGCACCTTCAAGATCCAATAGCCTCCATTGCCGCATCTTCCCTCCATCATCAACACCCTTCACGCCCAAGCCCTAAACTTAACCCTCCATTGCCGAGTTCCAGCCCCATTCACAGCCCTAAAACACCCTCAAATAAACCTTATTCACAGCCCTAAAGTCGCACTAAACACCCTCCAAACACAGCCCCATTCGCAGCCCCAAAACAGTCCCGGAAACACCCCTCACTGCACCTTGAACTGCACAGTTTCGTCCCCTGTTCTGGTAAGTTTTTGTTGCGTCTTTAACCCATAAAACAGTCCTAAAATCACCTAAACACCATCCCCAAAACCTCCATAAAGTTTCCCTAAAAAATCCTCACAAACGCACCTCCCTAAGCCTTCAAAATCACCCAAAACAGTCCGCTAAACCATCAAGACAGTGACCTGAAATGTAGCAGCGAAACAGCAGCGAAACGGACTTGAAACAGCAGCCCGAACAGCAAAACAGCGAGGAAAGACGTTGAGTTGGTGAACTAAATGAGTAGCGGATCATTCACCCTTCCAACGGACGTGTAACGCCCTTTCTTAGACGACAAAAGAGGTTAGACCTGAGGGCACCTTTCTACTTATCTTCTTTATTGTTGTTTTTATTTATTTTGATATATAATTGCATGAGAGTCGTTTGAAGCATGATGTGATTGTTGGATGAGCGGGATATGTGTTCTCTTTTGTGGTATATTGGATGGAAACCCAGACGTAAATTCCATAGCCGATTCCGAATGGACGGTAGTATGGTCTGCACTCGGGATACAATGCCACGTACCACTTAAGATACACGTATCTCGTCTCATCCTAACTTGTATTTGAGCATGTTATAGACTTTAGATTATTTGTTTATTATTTAAAGCATGGTTTAATTTAGTTTGTTATTTATTTGTTAAAGCATGTTTAGGTTGTTCATTATGCATGTTCTTAGTTTATGATGCGTTTGGGTAATGATTTATGCATGTTGAATTAATGGTTCAATATGCTTGTTGTGTTACATTGCGTGGAATTATTTGGATGAAAGCATGTTAGATCTAAGTACCCTTGAGCATGATTATTGAGTAGACTTGGTTAGTTCATTGCACAAATTATATCATCACAAGTGACATAAGTAAGGGACCATTCCGAACCCAACAGTTTGAGGTCTTCCCTTGCGAGAGGTGAGTGCGGCCTTAAATCTTTGTCCCGGTTCACACCGGGTGGCGACTGTTAGACAATAATGACCCATAGCGTCACTATTTTGTAAATGATATTGTATTATTGTACAAAATTAACTATGTAGTAATGAAATTGCCTTTTACCGTTTTGTAATTTATTTACTTTGATATATAAATGGTAAAAGTCCCTATGATTAGTTCCGGATTGTGATGATATGAGACGGTATCAATCCATAAAGGTTTAATCATTAAATATCCCTAGTCGTAGTATTATCGAGATTGGACATCGATAATGCGGAATAGACTAGTACTGCACTTGTGCATGTTGTGAGGGCACAACGGCATAGTTCTCATATATTTAAGTATTGGATACTTATGCAAGTGCGGTAGGAGGTTGTGTTTTACCGATGGTACGGAAAACAGCTTCGCTCTGGATAGACCCCGCGGAGTCCCATTGGTAGTATGTCTGCGTGTCTATGGGAGTCCGCTTCAGAGTAGGTGCATATGATCTTAACCTGAGACTTGCATCGCTAGTACTTACGACAATCGGTAAACTTTAGTTTTGGTGGTCCAAGGCTTTAACGGGTTCTGTGTACACCTCTTCTGGGTTTATCGAGAATCGTAGTGTATTGGGTGTGATGTCAAGATGGAAGTATCACTTCAGACATATGGAGATGATGATCGCGAGGGATACAGAACTAGTACTCTATAATGGTTGCAACCATCGGGATAATATGACTAGGTCAGGATTATCCGATTCAAAAGACTGGTTGCTTGATGTCCGATATGTGTATCGTACGGGGCAGACACATCTCCAGCCCCAGGCCTTACATGTGATCATCCGATACTGGTTCGATATACACTATACTACGGTATACTACGCCTGTTATAGATCTTATATTCCAATAAGATATTTCTAGAGAATTGGGTAGACATGGCGTTTTGCTAGAGGCTAACCTTGTCTTGTAAATCGGTAAAAACGTAGTACTTGGTACGTACGTGTTCGGATAGTTCGACAACCGGATTTACTGCCAACATATCTAGAGATCTCTTGGGTCGCTTCCCGAAGATTCACCAATGACGTATGATTCAAACTCGATTAATCTTGGATTAATTACGGAGAGACTTTATCTTGGATAAAGTACTATATAAAGAGAGAGAACGATTAATTTGGAATTAATCGTAAAATTATTATATTCGACATAATAATCGAAATTCGATTTCGACGCGAAATTAAAATTAGATTTTAATTCGGGCAAACGAGTTAATTTAGAATTAATTCGTTAGCGACGTAAATAATAATTTCGCTAGGCGCAATTATTTATTTAAATTCGATTTAATTAACGTCGCGACGTAAGTTCGGTATTTCGGAAATATCGAACCCGAACGCGTGAGTGCACGTGGGCCCACTTTCATTTGGAAACGTGTGGGGCCCACATGACACTTGTCATTATATGCATTATTTAATTGTTGATGCATTGCATGGAGATAGTGTACAATGCACTCAAGGGTTTTGCATGGAAATTGAGTGTTTGACACTCTAAGCCATTGCATGATTTGTGTCATAAGTTTATTATTAATTAATAATATTATGGCATAAATATAAATTGATTTTTGTAACAAAAAATCAGATCTCTCCTCTCTCTCACATTGCCGAAAACTTCACTGCAGTTTTGGCTCTCCACTTTTCTGTTTTTGTTGCAAAAACTTGAAGAATTTGTGCATGTTTGGAACATAAAATACACATCTTGGCTAGCACCATCAAGGGATCATACAAAGGTGTTATGGGAAACTCATCTTAGAGCTTGGAAGGATCAAAAATTGCTTGGAGCTTCTCTTTTCTGTTTGGCCGAAACCCTCACTGCACAAAGAGAAATTTTTGTTTCATCAACGCATCCGCATTCCGATCTTTGTGAGTATGATTCTGCCATACTTCAATATTGTTCATTCATTTATATGTTTTGCTTGTTCTTTTGATCTTGGGACATGGATTAGATTTTCCCACTATGGTATCATTGAGCTTAAAGAGCATGCAAATATATTAGGGTAAATTTGGGCAAAATTGATTGAAGCATGATTTGATGATTTTGATTGATTAAGTATGCTTAAATGTATGTTACATTATGTTATACATTATCAATTTCATGAAAAATAAATTGGATTAATTTTTCCCCTCTTGGAGAGGCTTGGCCGAATACTACCTAGACCATGGAGATGATGATTTGTTGTTTATAAGATAATTGGATGACTTTAAACGAACTTAAAATGACGATTTGTGATTCGATTGGATTGAAAACGAAATCGGTAATTTTTCATCAGCTTGGCCGAATGCATGGAAGAAGATTAGGGACTTGATTTTTTGATTAAATAATGTTGGACATATATTTAAGATAAAAATATGATTAATGGATTAATTTGATATTTTGAGAATATTGATTTAAGGATTAATCATGATAATACACTTTAATTAATTAAGTTATAAAATTGGAATTTTAAAATTTGGTTAATTGGGCTTAATTTTGAATTGGGCCTAAAACTATTATATTTGGACATAAATGGGCTTGGTTGGGCCAAGTAGATTTGGACCATTTGGATTGGATCCAAAATGGGCCTAAATCACACCATTTAAGTCCAAATGTAATAAATGGGCTTTTATGTTTAATTGGGCCTTATGGGCTTGATATTGATTTTTATGGCAAATGAGGGTGATTCCTTATTGGGCTTGGAAATTGGGTTTGACCCACATTGACCAAGGCCCAAGCCTAATGAAATCAATAGAAAGCCCATCGGACTTTAATTAAACGAACATTAGATGTTAGTTGGGCTTTGAGACCCAATAGTACTAGATTTGGAATCTAAGTTATAAAAGCACAATAAAAGTGTAAATATTTAATTTAGAATTAAATAAAGGATTAGTATTGAATACGACTTAAATTGGATTTAACGAGTAGTTCGATATAATTCGTGAATTCGTACTATAAGTATTTATTCTCAAAACGAGTTGGACTCGCGCAAATGCAAACAATTGTTTGAACATTGTATTGTCACCTAATTAAAGACTAATTAAATGGATTTGATTGGTTGTATAACATGCCTTGAATGAATGAATGTGGATGTGTTGTATGAATAATGTATATCGGATGTATATTAGAAGGGAATGGTAATTTTAGAAATTATTGTAAATTTGGAATTTATAAATTGGACCTGCGTGTCCAGCCTTATCTCTTTATCTCTTTGTATTCTCTTCTCACCTAATTCCCCTCAATGAAAATGAGGTTTCTCTTATTGTATTATGTAATTGGGTAGAAGTAGAATAGTGCTAGCGGGGAGAGGAAATGGAGTGATTTGTTCTAGGAACAAGTTGTTTATATATCCATCCGCATATCACTATTACTTTACTTTACGCGCTTTATGATGTTTTAGAAGCATGCTTAAGGGTGTATGATGATGAGACCTAACAAAGATAAATTAATTGGTTGCCAATTACTCGAAAAATCCCTCAAACAATATTAAGCGATTTTCCTTCCGTTGAATGATTCTTTCTCAAGATCCGAAATTGGCATTGGTTTGTTGGCCAAAGTCAAGACCTTTGTCAATTGAGGATGTGTTTGAATCATGAGAGTTTTGTTCCACATCGGTGTCCTGTCCAAGTTGTGATTTGTTGGCCAAAGTCAAGATCACTTCTTGTCCATCGACATTGATTACGAAACTTTCCTCGTCAATGGGTCCCGCTTAACTGGAATCATTAGGTTGTTGTGCCAAAGCCAAGGCTTAGTTGATTCAGAGGAAATGGTTAGGAAAATGTATTGGATACATTGACATATGTATTAGATATATATGTTTCGGACTTGGATGTCCACCTACCGGATCTAGGAATTGGATGGGATCCAATTGATCTTCGAGATCTACCTAGTTAAATATCATACAACTTGTTGGCCAAAGTCAAGGTTGTGTGTTATTTAACGGGATCCTAGCCCACTAGGAAATTGGATTTCCCGAGTACTCAACAGAGGGTTAGAGACTTGTAGAAAATAGTGGGAGGCTAGTATTGAATTTGTAATTTCATTCAGATACTTAGCTTTACGTGCTTACAAAATTTATTTCGTCAATATTTTAACAATTAGTTGGACTAATAAAATGTTATTTTTCTTGTAACAGTTTGACTGTACCCATATATCGTTAACTAGATAGTTGGACTATCGTAGTTAAGATGGCAAGCAAGGTAAATGTCCGAGACATCATCATGGGTGACAATGTCTTTAAGGGGACAAACTTCGCTGATTGGAAAATGAACCTAAGGATAGTCCTTGGGGCGGAGAGGATACTGTATACGATACAAAGACCTCTCGGGCCTAAGCCCACTGAGCCACTTGAGCTGGAGTTATGGAAAACTCACAGTGATGATTGTGACACGGCTCAGTCGATCATGCTTGCTTCAATGACTCAACACTTTCGCCGCCAGAATAGGGACTTGGATCCTTATAATATGATGGCAAGATTGCAAGATCTTCACCGCACTAATAAGCGGATGGCAAGGTACGAGTTGGTGAAGAAAATCTTTCGCTCCCGTATGACTGATGGTAGTTCTGTTGAGGTCCATGGGATCAAATGATAGCCGATCTTGATGAATGGGCTAATATAGGTATAGTCTTGGAGGCTGAGCTGGCTATAGATGTAATTCTTCTACAGTCACTACCCGATACTTGGAAACAGATTGTCATCAACTACAAATTGATGAATTCGGATGATACTCTTTGAGAGTTATTGTCGATTCTCAAGGAGTCAGAGAAAGAGCTTCTGAAAGGCAACAAGCGCGAGGCGCACTTTGCATCAACATCTCAAACGCCGAAAGCTGGGCTCAAGGCAACTGGGGGTGTTAAGAAGAAAAAGCATAGAAACAAAGGCAAGGCCAAGTCAACAAAGGCTTCTGGGAAGCCAAGGGACAAGTCTCAAGATGTTTGCCTGAAATGCGGCAAGAAAGGTCACTGGAAGCGTGACTGCCGCATGAACAAGGGACATAAGGAGGACATACAGGCGGGCAAGGCACCGGCCTCATGTATGTTTGTTATTGAGATAAATATGACTACTTCTAGTCTTATAAAAAATTGATTTTTGATTCTGGCTGTGGTTCTCATATTTGTACTGATGTGCAGGATCTGCATGATAGCAGGAGACTGGCTTCGGGGGAGGTAGATCTACGAGTTGGAAATGGAACTTCTGTTGCTGTTTTGGCCGTAGGCACTTTTGTTTTGGAACTGACCTCGGGGCATGTACTTGAACTAAATGACTGTTATTTTGTTCCTAGTTTAACTAAGAATATTATTTTTGTATCTTTGTTAACCCAGTATGGGTACACTTTTGTATTTAAAAACACCAGGTGTTATTTATATAAAAATGATGCAGAAATTTGCAGTGCCGATGCAAATAATGGTCTTTATATTTTGAATATAAACAAATCTCCAAAACGTAAAATAACAAACAAAAGGCTCAAAATGAGTAATCCAAAGGAAGAAACTTATATGTGGCATTGTCGTCTGGGACACATCAACAAGACTCGCATATCCACACTTTCGAAGAGTGGGTACTTGGACGGATTTGATCCAAATTCATATGACGTCTGCGAATCTTGTTTATTAGGCAAAATGCCTAAATCACCTTTTAATGGTAAAGGTGAACGAGCCACTGAACTGTTAGCCCTCGTTCATAGTGACGTTTGTGGGCCCATGTCTAGCCAGGCTAGAGGTGGATACCGATACTCTTGTACCTTTACGGATGATGCATCGCGTTATGGTTATGTGTATCTAATGATGCACAAGTCGGAAACTTTTGAGAAATTCAAAGAGTTTCGACACGAAGTTGAAAAACAAACAGGCAAGAGTATTAAAACATTACGGTCCGACCGTGGTGGCGAATACTTAAGTAATGAGTTTCAAGATTACCTGAAAGAATATGGTATTCTTTCACAATGGACTCCTCCTGGAACACCATAATTAAATGGTGTGTCTGAACGGAGAAACCGTACCTTGCTTGACATGGTAAGGTCGATGATGAGTCGCACTGAGCTACCTATATCCTTCTGGGGACATGCATTAGAAAGTGCAATTCTTATTTTGAATAGGGTTCCGTCAAAGTCTGTTGAACAGACTCCGTATGAGATATGGACAGGAAAGAAACCAGGTTTCTCATTCCTGAAGATTTGGGGTTGCTGGGCATACGTCAAACGTTTGGAAGGTACCAAACTTGAACCCAAATCAGATAAATGCCTATTTGTTGGATATCCTAGGGAAACCAAAGGATATTACTTCTATTACCCACAAGAGAACAAAGTATTTGTTGCTCTACATGCGGTTTTCCTTGAGAAGGAATTCCTAAATGCAGTGTTTAGTGGGAGGAAAGTAGAACTCGATGAAAGTCGTAGTGATACTGTTCCTGGCAATGAATCGAGAACGGAACATGAACAGTCCATCCAGGTGTAGACAACAGAAACTGGGCGACGCCGTTCCGGGCTCGCGGCCCGGTCGGGAATTCGAAATAACATGGAGTCGCCACCCGGTGTGAACCGGGAAAATGAGATTTAAGGCCGCACTCACCCCTCGCAAGGGAAAACCTCAAACCGTTGGGTTCGGAATGGTCCCTTACTTATGTCGTTTGTAATAAATGGATTTGTGTAATATTAACCAAGTCTACTCAATAATCATGCTCAATGATACTTAGATCTAACATGTTTTCATCCAAATAATTCCACGCAATATAACACAACGAGCACATTGAATCATTACATTAACATGTATAAATCATTACCCAAACGCATCATAATCTAATAACGTGCATAAAGGACAACCTAAATATGCTTTAACAAATAAATAATAAACTAAACTAAATCATGCTTTAAATAATAAACGAATAACCTAAAGGCTATAACATGCTCAAATACATTCCCTAAGTCATTATTTCATACGAATAAAATAAATTACATGCCTCTTAATTCACTAATCCATACAAATAAAACAAATTACATGCTTTATAATTCATTAATTCATGCGAATAAAAATAACAATTAACTACGAAAATAAATGATGATAAATAAAATAGGTGCCCTCAGGTCTTACCTTTTAGTCGCTATCCGGGAGTGCGTTCCACGGTGCCGGAAGGGTTATCATCCCACTGTTCTCACTGATCCGTTGTTTCCGCTGTTTTGTCCGGTTCGCCGTTTTCACCGTTTCACCCCGGTTACAGTTTACCATTTTTTCCGTTTTCTCACTGTTTTGACTCGCCGTTTTCGCCGTTTCACTCGTTATTTTCACTCATGATTTTTCTGCATTTTGCTCACTGTTTTCTTGGTTTCTTCTCTGTTTTCTGGTCAGTTTTGTGGTATTATGAGGCAGTTTGGGATGCAGTTTTTTTGGTGATGTCTGGGACAATTTCAGGGGCTGTTTTGCGTGAAATAAGGAGGCAGAATGGAGGGCTGGTCTGCGTGTTTCAGAGGTTGAAAGGGAGGGGCTGTGTGCGTGTTTCAGGGGCTGAAATGGAGGGACTGTGTGCGTGTTTCAGGGGCTGAAATGGGGACTGATCTGTGTGGGTGCAAGGGCTGAAATGAGGGCTGAGTAACGTGAGCAATGGGGGCTGCAATGAGGGCAGGTCAAGGCTGTGAATGGCGTGAGTTAGGTCTGATTTTAGGGGTATTTTGGCGTGAGAACCAGGGGGTGTTTCAGGCAGTTTTGCGTGAAAGTCTTGGGCTGTTGGAGTGCAGTTTTGGTGCGGCAATGGGGCTGGTCAGTGAGGGGTTTTTAGGCGTGAATCAGGGGCTTGTAGTGAGGGGCTGTTGAAGGTGCAACGTGAGTGTGGTGAGAGTTCGTTGGCTCGGCAGTTGGCTTTGTGCGTGAGGAGTGGCTGATGAAGACTAAAGGCGTGATGGTTGATGAGTTGAAGGGCTGGTCAGGGTTTGTTGGCTCGGCAGTTGGCTGCTGTTTTCTAGATGGCCAAGGCTGTGAGGAGGATAATGGCGTGAGGCTGTTGATGGGTAAGGCTGCGAGATGGGCTCCTTTGTGCGTGGGCTGCGTGTGCTTATTCACGTCGGTGGCTGCACGGTCTTTGTTTTGTTATGGTTTAGGTTGTTTGAGAGAGGGTGGGGGCTGTGATGGCTTAGGCAGTTTTGTGTCTTCACGTCGAGGGAGTGAGAGAGTGGCAGTGAGTGTATGAATGCTTTAGGGTTTGATTGTGTGTAGTCTGTGAGAGGTTTCAGTGTGAGTGTATGGACTAGTTCCAGGAGGTGAGATGAGGGGCTGTGCGTGTTTGGTAGCTAGGTTTTGGGCAGTGGATGAGGGAGAGAGGCCGAGTGTATGATGTTGGTGAAATGAGGGGGGATTCCAGCCAGCCGAGTGAGAGAGAGGCTAAGGGTTTATATGGTTCTTTGAGAGAATGGTCACTGCATGGTGGGAGTATGGGTTATGGCATGGAGGGTGGTTAGCATGAATAGGGTATGGGTGTTGCAGGGGAATAATGGTTGATTGTGGATGGGTGAGAGATGGGTTGTGATGGGCGTGAGGCATGGGTGAGGTTAGGGTTTTTGTTGTTGTTCGATTTGTTTATTATTTTGTGGTGTTGGTGTTGGATTATTTTATTGTTTAAAGTGAGTGGATTTGGTTGATGTTTATTTTGTTTGTGAAGGATTTGTTTAATGTGTTTGCTTGTGTTTGGGCGTGAAGGTGGGGTTTGGTTTTTGATTTGTGATTTATTTATTATTATTTTGTGTTAGTGGGTTTTGTTGATGTTGTTTATTTTATTGTTTATTTTGGTTTAAGTTTGTGTGTGTATGTTACACGTGAAGGGTGAGTTTATTTTATTTGGTGTTTGTTGATCTGGAATGGATTTTGGTTTATGTTTGATTAATATTTTTTTATTTGTTTGATTTTCTCTGAATTTGTTTAATTGGTTGGTATTTTTTTAATGGCTTAATTTTAGTTTGAATTTATTTAATTGGTTGGTGATTTTATTTTCCATGGAGTTGAAGGGACACAGGGGTAGGTTTTAAGGTTCGGGGCGAGAATAAATTTTGAAATAGAGGCTCCCTGAGCAAACCCGAGTTTAAGCGAGCGAACAAAAATCCAACAAAACGTCAATTCTTGACTTTCCCTTTCCGACGACCGTTTTCCGCAACTTCCGCAACTAAAATAGTAGTGCCTCCATACGAGGCTCCTCATTGGGCTGGTATGCAAAAATGCAATGCCTACAGTCGCCCCCACTTTGATGGGACTTGTGCAGTGTGTGACAATGACAATTCTATCAAAGTACGTGCAATGTATTTTTACTTACCTGGCTCGCCAGCTGCCACCTGACTCACCTGTTGCTTCGAACTGAATTGATTTAGTGGTGAGGTACTGCGACCCCTGGGTCTTGTTCCCGAAGTGAGCTGAGGGTCTTGTTCCCTGGATTGAGTTGTGGGTCTTGTTCCCGATCTGAATTGTGTGTTGTGTTGTGTTGTGTTGTGGGTCTTGTTCCCATTTTGAGTTGAGGGTCTTATTCCCTGAATTGTTGATTTGTGGGTCTTGTTCCCGTGGGTCTTGTTCCCTGAATTGTGTTGAGGGTCTTGTTCCCTAAATTGCAGGTCTTGTTCCTGATTGTGGGTCTTGTTCCCGAATTGCAGGTCTTGTTCCTGATTGTGGGTCTTGTTCCCGAATTGCAGGTCTTGTTCCTGATTGTGGGTCTTATTCCCAAATTGAGTTGCAGGTCTTGTTCCTGATTGTGGGTCTGTTCCCGAATTACAGGTCTTGTTCCTGATTGTGGGTCTTGTTCCCGAATTGCAGGTCTTGTTCCTGATTGTGGGTCTTATTCCCAAATTGAGTTGCAGGTCTTGTTCCTGATTGTGGGTCTTGTTCCCGAATTGCAGGTCTTGTTCCTGATTGTGGGTCTTGTTCCCGAATTGCAGGTCTTGTTCCTGATTGTGGGTCTTATTCCCAAATTGAGTTGCAGGTCTTGTTCCTGATTGTGGGTCTTGTTCCCGAATTACAGGTCTTGTTCCTGATTGTGGGTCTTGTTCCCGAATTGCAGGTCTTGTTCCTGATTGTGGGTCTTGTTCCCAATTGAGTTGCAGGTCTTGTTCCTGATTGTGGGTCTTGTTCCCGAATTACAGGTCTTGTTCCTGATTGTTGGGTCTTATTCCCAAATTGAGTTGCAGGTCTTGTTCCTGATTGTGGGTCTTGTTCCCAAATTACAGGTCTTGTTCCTGATTGTGGGTCTTGTTCCCGAATTGCAGGTCTTGTTCCTGATTGTGGGTCTTGTTCCCGAATTGCAGGTCTGTTCCTGATTGTGGGTCTTGTTCCCAAATTGAGTTGCGGGTCTTGTTCCTGATTGTTGAGTGGTGGGTCTTGTTCCCGTGGGTCTTGTTCCCTGAATGTCATATTGCCTTCTCATGAGATAATCTTGATAGCTGGACATATTGTTGTCCTCAATGAATGCTTTGCGTCGAAACCTGAGAACCTTCAAAGTACTCGATACAACTCATATCTGATCGTCTGAGTGAATGATCTGAGCTAGACTCCATGTGTGTGTGTGTGTTAAGGCTCTTTCGCAGCTTAGTCCTTTAGTAAGCCAACTTGGTGATTTCGTTTCAGAGAATCGAACCAATGGGTCTAACCAACCTGGATATCTTAATCACATCTTGTGATTACTTCAGCATACTCAACATGATATGATTTTCTTCATTTTGCTCTTATCTCTTTCTTTTCACTTTGAACCCTTTTTTTTTTTTTTTTTTTTTTTTTTTTTTTTTTTTCATTCCTTTTTTTTTTCTTTCTTTTTCTTTCTTTGACACACCTACCCTTTAAGGTAGCATTTCTCCTCATGGTGGTCCTAATACTCGCCCATGGGTAGCTTCACGCTTATCGGTTATAGGCGGTCTTTTTTTTTTTTTTTTTTTTTTTTTTTTTTTTTTTGCATTGCAGAGACTTTTTCTTTGTTTCCAACCATATCATATATCGTAGCATAAGTAAACCAGGGTGGACATCCAGGCGAACGGTCATTCATTGATCCATCATCTCTTCAACTAGTCATCTTGCAAACCACTCAGGCTTCTACTGCTGAGATCTCGTGATCAAGTGCTTATGAGTCTAACCGAGATCAGTCCATTCAGAATACCGGACGAGAGCACGTCTCGCACTTATCGTTTCTAGGGTTTCTTCCCTACAACATACAATGTCATCATCGGACATATGTCTAGCCACCAAAGATTTCTCCTTTCTCTGACATTCCTCTTTTCAATTGCTGGTAATTTGGGGCTTCGCCCCCATGGGTTCATTTCTGAATATTGCTTTATCTACTTTCAACTTGCTTGTATTCTGCCGCTTTCTCTTTCCTTCTTTTTGAGATCTGCGAACACAAACAAAACAATAGAATGAAAACATGCGCGTGTGTGATGTGTAAATAGGCAAGTAGAGGGACTCCCTTTTCGTGATGGGTTGGATCCTCATTGTGCTCCTTGGCGCCATATGTCTCTGGTCGCCCCCTGATGGTTCTCTTTCGTTTGAAATCTGTAAAAACAAAACACAAAACAAGGGATGCAAGTTACGTGTATGCATGTATGCATGGATGAATTTCTTATCCCGTTGGGTTAGGTCTTCCGCCAATTCCCTTAGTGACTGCTCAATCTTCTCTTCCTCAGGCTAAAAACTACTTCAATCTGTTTACATCGATCGACTCGGTGAACTCATTCTCTTTTAAATCTGACAGTCTCACTGCCCTGTTTCCCAATTTCTGAATAGCTATTCTTCCTTCGGGAATTCCCTGTGTTCTGAGTGTCACTGAATATCATGGTATCACGGTTGTCAAATATACTGGTATTGCAGAGACTCAGGCAAGTTAACGAAATGAACATCTTTATTATCATTAAGAAAAGGTTCGAACAAATAGACAAAATCAATGTCTCTATTAATAAATACTGGATCACAACTGAATAAGATCTGTGAGACAAACATCTCCATAAATTGCAACTTTATTTTCCCTTGCTTTCTTATTCCCTTCGACCATCAATTTCTCCAAGTACAGTAGTTCTTCTTCAAATTCACTTTTCCCTTTTGCAACCCCCGTCTCATCACTGTCTGAGAAGTTTTCCCAAAGATCCTCCCTTTGCTTTATTTCACTTTTACCACTGTTGCCTCGTATCCCTGTGCAAGAAGTTTGGTAGTTGTGGGTTGGGAATACAAGATTGTCGGGTAGGCCGGAGTCGATAATGTGGGTAGTTGGAGGTTTTTTGTGTATGTTGGCTTGTTCTTTTTCCGGGTTGGGTATTTTATGTGCATCAATGAGGTCTTGGATTTCGTGTCTAAGGCGGGTGCAGTCGTTAGTTTCATGACCCCTCTGCTGATGAAAGTAACAGTAAAAGTTTAGGTTAAGGTAGCGTGGCACAGGGCTTGGAAGTGGTTTAGGCTCTAAGGGATATATGAGTCCTTGCCTTTTCAGCTCTTTAAATATCTCTGACAAAGGTTTACCAAGATTGGAGAATTGTCTATTTCTGATAGGGGTAACCCCAGAGGGAGTGGGCTTGGTCCTTGAAGGTTTCCCGATGGTTTTTCCATTCTGGTTGCAACACTTCTTGTTATTGGCTACAGGGGATACAGTCAAACTGGCCACAACATGGTCAAAAATTGCAGCTGCTCAGCAATTTCAGTTACTTTAATCTCCAATTGATCCAGGCGGGATCTCTCGTTTGCTAACTTGCTCATGTTGACTGACGGTCTCTTGATGAGTCTCTCTGGTTTCCTAACCCAACGGGAATCTATGATGGCTTTTAAGACACAAAATGGTTAACATGATGCGTGTATGCATGAGTGTATGTCATGTATACGATGTATGAAATAAATGAGCTTATAAAATAATTTGCACTAATTGGCCCATTATCATTTTAAAGTATTCAATCACATTATTGCGCGGTGCAAACTTGTCCCAGTTGAAAAGGCCCAACAAGTTTATACTTTTGCCATAACATGGCTAAACAACTTCAAATTATAAGAGGCCCAAATACAAAATGGCCCATTGACATTTTAGAAACTTTTGACCCAATTGTCAAAGGACACGAACTCGTTCCAGTTTAAATGGCCCAACCAGTTCATATCTCTTGACAAAAGTCCAATTGAATCCAAATAACGATGGTCCAAAACACAAACACAACAAGATAGTTCAAGCATAAAACAATAATTTCTACATAATGGCCCATCAACATTTCAGAAGCTTTGGGCCTAATTGTCATAAGATACGAACTTGCCCCAGTTTAAATGGCCCAACAAGTTCGCATTTCTGATAAAAAGTCCAAACTGCCTCCAAATGGAAATGGTCCAAAACACAAGCATAATCAAACATTTTCTAAGGGTCATAAAACAAAGGTTCATGTGTAAGTTCTAGGAATGTAAACAAAGGCCCTTATTGACAAAGGATTACCCACAACTAGGACTCCCCATTCAAGGGTTCAAACGACCAAGTGAGCGCACCTTATATGTCAACAAGTTAAGGTATGTGACTAACTGTCAAATAGACTTCCCGTTGTAGATTCCCCAGAGGGAGGGCGGAGCAAAGCTCACCGTGGATACCCAAGCCCCTTAGGCTCTTATCGCTTGGTGACAGGAATAAACAACGAGTCCTCCAAATTAGTCTATCACATGAGATGATTATTTAGATGCCTTCGCAGCTTTTCCTTATAAAAAGGTAGTAGTGAGTGAAGGAAGACACCAACCATCCCCTAGGAAAATGATTATCTAGGTGCCTTCACAGCTTTTCCTAGTAAAAAGGTAGTGAGTGAAGGAAGACACCAAACATCACCTAGCCCTAACAATGCCTTTGATTAAATTCCCTAAACTTACAGTAAACATGGTTAATTAAAACACAAATCCAAACATTACAAGACATATTTCGAGGCCGATTCTCAGTCCCCAGTGGAGTCGCCAGACTGTAGACAACAGAAACTGGGCGACGCCGTTCCGGGCTCGCGGCCCGCTGAGAATACGAAATAACATGGAGTCGCCACCCGGTGTGAACCGGGAAAATGAGATTTAAGGCCGCACTCACCCCTCGCAAGGGAAAACCTCAAACCGTTGGGTTCGGAATGGTCCCTTACTTATGTCGTTTGTAATAAATGGATTTGTGTAATATTAACCAAGTCTACTCAATAATCATGCTCAATGATACTTAGATCTAACATGTTTTCATCCAAATAATTCCACGCAATATAACACAACGAGCACATTGAATCATTACATTAACATGTATAAATCATTACCCAAACGCATCATAATCTAATAACGTGCATAAAGGACAACCTAAATATGCTTTAACAAATAAATAATAAACTAAACTAAATCATGCTTTAAATAATAAACGAATAACCTAAAGGCTATAACATGCTCAAATACATTCCCTAAGTCATTATTTCATACGAATAAAATAAATTACATGCCTCTTAATTCACTAATCCATACAAATAAAACAAATTACATGCTTTATAATTCATTAATTCATGCGAATAAAAATACAAATTAACTACGAAAATAAATGATGATAAATAAAATAGGTGCCCTCAGGTCTTACCTTTTAGTCGCTATCCGGGAGTGCGTTCCACGGTGCCGGAAGGGTTATCATCCCACTGTTCTCACTGATCCGTTGTTTCCGCTGTTTTGTCCGGGTTCGCCGTTTTCACCCGCGGTTACAGTTTACCATTTTTTCCGTTTTCTCACTGTTTTGACTCGCCGTTTTCGCCGTTTCACTCGTTATTTTCACTCATGATTTTTCTGCATTTTGCTCACTGTTTTCTTGGTTTCTTCTCTGTTTTCTGGTCAGTTTTGTGGTATTATGAGGCAGTTTGGGATGCAGTTTTTTTGGTGATGTCTGGGACAATTTCAGGGGCTGTTTTGCGTGAAATAAGGAGGCAGAATGGAGGGCTGGTCTGCGTGTTTCAGAGGTTGAAGGGAGGGGCTGTGTGCGTGTTTCAGGGGCTGAAATGGAGGGACTGTGTGCGTGTTTCAGGGGCTGAAATGGGGGCTGATCTGTGTGGGTGCAAGGGCTGAAATGAGGGCTGAGTAACGTGAGCAATGGGGGCTGCAATGAGGGCAGGTCAAGGCTGTGAATGGCGTGAGTTAGGTCTGATTTTAGGGGTATTTTGGCGGTGAGAACCAGGGGGTGTTTCAGGCAGTTTGGCGTGAAAGTCTTGGGCTGTTGGAGTGCAGTTTTGGTGCGGCAATGGGGCTGGTCAGTGAGGGGTTTTTAGGCGTGAATCAGGGGCTTGTAGTGAGGGGCTGTTGAAGGTGCAACGTGAGTGTGGTGAGAGTTCGTTGGCTCGGCAGTTGGCTTTGTGCGTGAGGAGTGGCTGATGAAGACTAAAGGCGTGATGGTTGATGAGTTGAAGGGCTGGTCAGGGTTTGTTGGCTCGGCAGTTGGCTGCTGTTTTCTAGATGGCCAAGGCTGTGAGGAGGATAATGGCGTGAGGCTGTTGATGGGTAAGGGCTGCGAGATGGGCTCCTTTGTGCGTGGGCTGCGTGTGCTTATTCACGTCGGTGGCTGCACGGTCTTTGTTTTGTTATGGTTTAGGTTGTTTGAGAGAGAGGGTGGGGGCTGTGATGGCTTAGGCAGTTTTGTGTCTTCACGTCGAGGGAGTGAGTGAGAGAGTGTGCAGTGAGTGTATGAATGCTTTAGGGTTTGATTGTGTGTAGTCTGTGAGAGGTTTCAGTGTGAGTGTATGGACTAGTTCCAGGAGGTGAGATGAGGGGCTGTGTGCGTTTGGTAGCTAGGTTTTGGGCAGTGGATGAGGGAGAGAGGCCGAGTGTATGATGTTGGTGAAATGAGGGGGGATTCCAGCCGAGTGAGAGAGAGGCTAAGGGTTTATATGGTTCTTTGAGAGAATGGTCACTGCATGGTGGGAGTATGGGTTATGGCATGGAGGGTGGTTAGCATGAATAGGGTATGGGTGTTGCAGGGGAATAATGGTTGATTGTGGATGGGTGAGAGATGGGTTGTGATGGGCGTGAGGCATGGGTGAGGGTTAGGGTTTTTGTTGTTGTTCGATTTGTTTATTATTTTGTGGTGTTGGTGTTGGATTATTTTATTGTTTAAAGTGAGTGGATTTGGTTGATGTTTATTTTGTTTGTGAAGGATTTGTTTAATGTGTTTGCTTGTGTTTGGGCGTGAAGGTGGGGTTTGGTTTTTGATTTGTGATTTATTTATTATTATTTTGTGTTAGTGGGTTTTGTTGATGTTGTTTATTTTATTGTTTATTTTGGTTTAAGTTGTGTGTGTATGTTACACGTGAAGGGTGAGTTTATTTTATTTGGTGTTTGTTGATCTGGAATGGATTTTGGTTTATGTTTGATTAATATTTTTTTATTTGTTTGATTTTCTCTGAATTTGTTTAATTGGTTGGTATTTTTTAATGGCTTAATTTTAGTTTGAATTTATTTAATTGGTTGGTGATTTTTATTTTCCATGGAGTTGAAGGGACACAGGGGTAGGGGTAGGTTTTAAGGTTCGGGGCGAGAATAAATTTTGAAATAGAGGCTCCCTGAGCAAACCCGAGTTTAAGCGAGCGAACAAAAATCCAACAAAACGTCAATTCTTGACTTTCCCTTTCCGACGACCGTTTTCCGCAACTTCCGCAACTAAAATAGTAGTGCCTCCATACGAGGCTCCTCATTGGGCTGGTATGCAAAAATGCAATGCCTACACCAGGATGAGACTGAACCACAATCTTCAATACACAAGGACTAGTAGGTCGGAGGAGTCAGGGTAATACCTGAGAGGTATGGATTCTGATCTCACCTCATGTAGATATTAATCTTATTGAGGATACTGAACCCGGCTACGTATGAGGAAGCGATACAAGGTATCGAATCCCACTTTATGGCAAGAGGCCATGAAGGCCGAAATGGATTCCATGTATACCAACCAAGTTGGACACTGGTTGATGCACCAGAGGCGTAAAGCCTATTGGATGCAAATGGGTCTTCAAGAAGAAGACAGACATGGATGGCAATGTACAAACGTACAAAGCTAGGCTCGTAGCGAAGGGGTATCGTCAACAACTTGGAGTTGATTATGACGAAACTTTCTCACCCGTTGCCATGATTAAATCCATTCGGATAATGCTGCGATAGCTGTATATTACGATTACGAAATATGGCAGATGGACGTTAAAACCGCTTTCCTTAACGGAAACCTGTTGGAGGATGTTTATATGCAACAACCTGACGGTTTTATCGCACCAAGACTTGCAAACAAGGTTTGTAAGTTAAATCGGTCCATTTATGGACTGAAGCAAGCATCGAGGTCATGGAACCAACGTTTTGATGAGGTCATAAAAGAATATGATTTCACTCAAAACGTAGATGATCCTTGTGTATATAAGAAGGTTAGTGGGAGTGCACTGACTTTTATTGTCCTTTATGTCGACGATGTATTGCTTATAGGCAATGACATTCCCATGTTAACGTCGGTGAAAGCTTGGCTTTCATTAAAATTTCCATGAAAGATCTGGGAGAATCAGCTTTTATTCTAGGAATAAAGATCTACGGGATAGATCTAGAAGGACTTGGACTCTCCCAGAGTACATATATTGATAAAGTGTTGAAGAGATTCAACATGGATCAGTCCAAGAGGGGACTGTTGCCAACATCACATGGCGTCTATCTATCTAGGGACATGTGTCCTAAAACACAAGATGAGAGAGACAACATGAGTCGGACTCCGTTCGCCTCGACAGTCGGATCGATCATGTATGCCATGATATGTACACGACCTGATGTGTCATATGCTTTGAGCATGTGCAGTCGATATCAGGCCGATCCAGGACAGGATCACTGGATGGCGGTTAAGAGTATCCTTAGGTATCTTAAAAGAACTAAGGATGTTTTCTTAATCTATGGAGATGGAGAACTTGAGTATCTGGGTTATACCGATGCAAGTTTCCAAACCGACAGAGACGACTTCAAGTCGCAAACCGGGGTACATATTTGGCTTGATAACGGAGCAATGAGATGGAGCAGTGAGCTGGAAATCTTCCAAGCAAGATACTGTTGCCGATTCAACAACTGAAACAGGAGTACATTGCAGCAGCTGAAGCAGCAAAAAGAGGCAGTTTGGATCCGTAAATTTCTAATTGGATTAGGAGTAGTTCCGTTAGCAGCTGAGCCGTTCCATTGTATTGTGACAATAGCGGGGCTATAGCACAGGCTAAGGAACCAAGGTCTCATCAACAATCCAAACATGTTCTTCGACGATTCCATCTGATTCGAGAGATCATTACATCGTGGCGATGTGAAGATCGAAAAGATCGCATCAGAGGATAATATTGCAGATCCACTGACGAAGGATATTCCTCGGGAAAAGTTTGAGCGACATGTACATAGTTCAGGTATTAGATGCTTGAGTGACTGGCTATAGGCCAAGTGGGAGATTGTTAGACAATAATGACCCATAGCGTCACTATTTTGTAAATGATATTGTATTATTGTACAAAATTAACTATGTAGTAATGAAATTGCCTTTTACCGTTTTGTAATTTATTTACTTTGATATATAAATGGTAAAAGTCCCTATGATTAGTTCCGGATTGTGATGATATGAGACGGTATCAATCCATAAAGGTTTAATCATTAAATATCCCTAGTCGTAGTATTATCGAGATTGGACATCGATAATGCGGAATAGACTAGTACTGCACTTGTGCATGTTGTGAGGGCACAACGGCATAGTTCTCATATTTAAGTATTGGATACTTATGCAAGTGCGGTAGGAGGTTGTGTTTTACCGATGGTACGGAAAACAGCTTCGCTCTGGATAGACCCCGCGGAGTCCCATTGGTAGTATGTCTGCGTGTCTATGGGAGTCCGCTTCAGGGTAGGTGCATATGATCTTAACCTGAGACTTGCATCGCTAGTACTTACGACAATCGGTAAACTTTAGTTTTGGTGTGTCCAGGGCTTTAACGGGTTCTGTGTACACCTCTTCTCGGTTTATCGAGAATCGTAGTGTATTGGGTGTGATGTCAAGATGGAAGTATCACTTCAGACATATGGAGATGATGATCGCAAGGGATACAGAACTAGTACTCTATAATGGTTGCAACCATCGGGATAATATGCCTAGGTCAGGATTATCCGATTCAAAGAGACTGGTTGCTTGATGTCCGATATGTGTATCGTACGGGGCAGACACATCTCCAGCCCCAGGCCTTACATGTGATCATCCGATACTGGTTCGATATACACTATACTACGGTCTATACGCGCCTGTTATAGATCTTATATTCCAATAAGAATATTTCTAGAGAATTGGGTAGACATGGCGTTTTGCTAGAGGCTAACCTTGTCTTATAAATCGGTAAAAACGTAGTACTTGGTACGTACGTGTTCGGATAGTTCGACAACCGGATTTACTGCCAACATATCTAGAGATCTCTTGGGTCGCTTCCCGAAGATTCACCAATGACGTATGATTCAAACTCGATTAATCTTGGATTAATTACGGAGAGACTTTATCTTGGATAAAGTACTATATAAAGAGAGAGAACGATTAATTGGAATTAATCGAAAATATTATATTCTTATATCGAATAATCGAAATTCGATTTCGACGCGAAATTAAAATTAGATTTTAATTCGGGCGCAAACGAGTTAATTTAGAATTAATTCGTTAGCGACGTAAATAATAATTTCGCTAGGCGCAATTATTTATTTAAATTCGATTTAATTAACGTCGCGACGTAAGTTCGGTATTTCGGAATATCGAAACCGAACGCGTGGAGTGCACGTGGGCCCACTTTCATTTGGAAACGTGTGGGGCCCACATGACACATGTCATTATATGCATTATTTAATTGTTGATGCATTGCATGGAGATAGTGTACAATGCACTCAAGGGTTTTGCATGGAAATTGAGTGTTTGACACTCTAAGCCATTGCATGATTTGTGTCATAAGTTTATTATTAATTAAATAAATTTATGGCATAAATATAAATTGATTTTTGTAAAAAAAAATCAGATCTCTCCTCTCTCTCACATTGCCGAAAAACTTCACTGCAGTTTTGGCTCTCCACTTTTCTGTTTTTGTTGCACAAAACTTGAAGAATTTGTGCATGTTTGGAACATAAAATACACATCTTTGGCTAGCACCATCAAGGGATCATACAAAGGTGTTATGGGAAACTCATCTTAGAGCTTGGAAAGGATCAAAAATTGCTTGGAGCTTCTCTTTTCTGTGTTGGCCGAAACCCTCACTGCACAAAGGAGAAATTTTTGTTTCATCAACGCATCCGCATTCCGATCTTTGTGAGTATGATTCCGCCATACTTCAATATTGTTCATTCATTTATATGTTTTGCTTGTTCTTTTGATCTTGGGACATGGATTAGATTTCCTCAACAGCGACTCCATGTTATTTCGTACCTATCAACTAGGCCGCGAGCAGTTGCTAGAACAGCGTCGCCCAGGTTCTGTTGTCTACAATATGACGTCTGCGAATCTCGTTTATTAGGCAAAATGCCTAAAATTCCTTTTAGTGGTAATGGTGTTAGACATGTATGACCCATAGCGTCACTATTTTGTAAATGATATTGTATTATTGTACAAAATTTACTATATGGTAATGAAATTGCCTTTTACCGTTTTGTAATTTACTTACTTAGATATATATATAATGGTAAAAGTCCCTATGATTAGTTCCGGATTGAGATGATATGAGACAGTATAAATCCATAAAGGTTTAATCATTAAATATCCCTAGTCGTAGTATTATCGAGATTGGACATCGATAATGCGGAATAGACTAGTACTGCACTTGTGCGTGTTGTGAGGGCACAACGGCATAGTTCTCGTATATTTAAGTATAGGATACTTATGCAAGTGCGGTAGGAGGTTGTGTTTTACCGATGGTACGGAAAACAGCTTCGCTCTGGATAGACCCCGCGGAATCCCATTGGTAGTATGTCTGCGTGTCTATGGGAGTCCGCTTCAGGGTAGGTGCATATGGTCTTAACCTGAGACTTGCATCGCTAGTACTTGCGACAATCGGTAGACTTTAGTTTTGGTCGTCCAGGGCTTTAACAGGTTCTGTGTACACCTCTTCTAGGTTTATCGAGAATCGTAGTGTATTGGGTGTGATGTCAAGATGGAAGTATCACTTCAGACATATGGAGATGATGATCGCGTAGGATACAGAACTAGTACTCTATAATGGTTGCAACCATCGGGATAATATGACAAGGTCAGGATTATCCGATTCAAAGACTAGTTGCTTGATGTCCGATATGTGTTTCGTACGGGGCAGACACATCTCCAGCCCCAGGCCTTACATGGATCATCCGATACTGGATCGGTATACACTATACTACTATACTACGCCGTTATAGATCTTATATTCCAGTAAGAATATTTCTAGAGAATTGGGTAGGCACGGCGTTTTGCTAGAGGCTAACCTTGTCTTGTAAATCGGTTGTAAAAACGTAGTACTTGGTACGTACGTGTTCGGATAGTTCGACAACCGGATTTACTGCCAACATATCTAGAGGTCTCTTGGGTCGCTTCCCGAAGATTCACCGATGATGTATGATTCGAACTCAATAATCTAGGATTAATTACGGAGAGACTTTATCTTGGATAAAGTACTATTCAAAGAGAGAGAAAGATTAATTTAGAAAATCGTTTAAAATAATATATTCGATATATTAAACGAAATTCGATTTCGACTCGGAATTAAAATTAGATTTTAATTTGGGAAACGAGTTAATTTAGAATTAATTCGTTAGCGACGTGAATAGTAATTTTGCTAGGCATAATTATTTAATTAAATTCGATTTAAATAACGTCGCGACGAAAGTTCGTTAATTCAGAATTATCGAACCCGAGCCCGGGAATGTTTGCGGGCCCACTCGTATTTGGAATCGAGTGGGGCCCACATGTCACATCAACCATCACAACACTTGTCATTAAATTCACTTTTGTGTGATGGGTTTAGGTGAGAGGTTGGAAGAGTGTTGGACACTCCAAGTCAAACCAAATGGTAGAGATTTGACTTTTGCTTTACCAAATATTTGGTATTTGTTTGACAATAATTATGACACAAATATAAATTGATTTTGAAATCAAAAATCATTATCCTTCTCTCTTTCCTCTTGACCGAAACTGTGAAGTTTCACAGCCCTCTCCACTTTTCTGTTTTTGTTGCAAAAACGTGAAGAAAATGTATAAGTTTAGTACTTTAATACACATCTTTGGCTAGCACCATCAAGGGATCATACAAAGGTGTTATGGGAAACTAATCTTAGAGCTTGGAAGGATCAAAAATTGCTTGGAGCTTCTCTTTTCTGTTTGGCCGAAACCCTCACTGCACAAAGGAGAAAATTTTTGTTTCATCAACGCATCCGCATTCCGATCTTTGTGAGTATGATTCCGCCATACTTCAATATTGTTCATTCATTTATATATATTTGGTTGCTCTTTTGATCTTGGGACATGGATTAGAATTTCCAACAAAAGGTGTACGTGACACTGAACTGTTAGCCATCGTTCATAATGACTTATGTGGGCCCATGTCTAGCCAGGCTAGAGGTGGATAACAATACTTCGTAACTTGTACGGATGTTGCATTGCGTTATGGTTATGTGTGTCTTAAGAAACACAAGTCGGAAATATTTGATAAATTCAAAGAGTTTCGGCACGAAGTAGAAAAAAATAGACCAGAAAAAGTATTAAAACATCACGGTTGGACCGTGGTGGAAAATGAAGAGGGTTTTAAGGGGGAATATCGGTAACGCAGCGGAATCGCGGAAAATCAAAAAAGTTCTGGTTTCAAAATTTTTTCTCTGATCAATTAAATAAACTTATTTATTTAATTTTCCAATTATAAAATTCTGAAAAATTACAAAAGAAATCAAATTTCTTGGTAATTACCGAATTGCCCAAAAACTTTATAAATTGATCATTTTAGTCCAAAAGTTGTCAAATACAATTGGATGATTCTAAATCATTTCTAAAAATTTTTTCAACACATCTAATGCATCAAAATCATATTTCACACAAATCCCCAATTTTTATTCTAATGCCGTGAGCCACCCAAAATTTTCAATTAATTGCAATTTGGTCCCTTAGTTCAAAACATGCCAATATCAAATCCAATCAACCTAAAATTTTACATGCATCATATGCATACCATAATACATCACATATATAAAAATCCCCAATTTGGAGTGGGTTATGAACCCTAATTTTTCAATTTCATCAAATTGTGCAATTTCACCAAATTTACAAAATCCAACACTTTAATCCATTCAATACTTCACCAATCTAGCCTCACCACTTTGAAACAACTCTAGAACAATTCTAGGTCACCAAGGAGTGGCTTACCAACTCTAGAATGGCAACTTGATTTTCTAAAAATCAAAAGTAAAGCTTTGAAACCATTTCAAGCTTACTTACATGCTTCAATCTTTCATCAAAGTTCACAACCAAAATAAACAAAAACTATAAGAAGAGAGACAACACCAAAGCACAAAAAATGATGCTAAGCATGTTAGAAAAACATTTTCATGTTGAAGACTTTGAAAAATAACTTACAAAACCATGATTTTCCCAGCCATCTTCCTTTAGCCTTCAAGCTTTTCTCTCAACTACTTTTTTATTATGTTTTGTGTCTAATGAACTTTTTTTAACCGTAAAAAATGAAACAAAATAATATATACTTTTTCCAAATAGCCCTTGGCCGAAATTGGTGGTGTATATACAAAATATCATAATATTTTTTATTTCATTTAATTTTGCTTTATCAACTTGCAAAAGTCATCATCAAACCATTTAATGATTTTCTTAAATTCAAATAAAGCAACTAAAAAAAATATAACAATTATATTTATTTTAGGGTGTTGGCCTAAAATAACAAAAAATAAAAGGAAACTGATATTTTCAATTTTTAACAATTAAAACAAATATCTTAAGAAGTCAAACTCAATTTGACAACCATTTCCTTTTAATGTAAATTCAAACATTTACACTAATAATCATTTCCTAACTTTATCATTTGGTAAGATTTTATATTTTAATTATATTAATCATTAACAATTTACAATTAATTAATTAATTAATTAAATACAAATATCTCAAATATATGTATTATATTTACTTTAAATATCTCAAATACATATATTAATGATATATGTCAAATACCTTTATTTGACAATTTATTAATTTGTATTTAATAATATCATATATTAAATACAATACACATTAATTAGGAAATGATGGTTCGGCCCGTTCGCATGTATTTTTCGTTTAACGTTTAAACGATTTTTTAAATAATCATCATTATTTATAAAAGTCGCCCTAGTGCTCTACGAGTATATTTCATTAGTGAGACTCTCTAGATTCAGGTGTATCCGTCACAAAATCCAATTTCGTGTCCATAATTTACCCACCCGTAAATTATGACGACCACAGATAAACTAGCTGAATCATACAGGTCGAGGTCATTGCATACATATAATCCATTCGTCACAGGTATCCGGATAATCCCAGAGATATAGATGTAAACGTCAAATCTCTATAGGTATTATCTCATCGACGTTTCTATTAGCAATCTCTAAATAACAATCAGAACTTACTTCCGAGGTATACTGTGGCCACAAATTTAACAGATTGCTAATCACATATGGACTACCTATGCTCTGTACACAGAACTGACGGATCCTATCTTGACACACACAAGATATCCTGAGGATTGGTCCACACCCAACGAACAGGCAGAGGTCTGATCTAAATAGATCGGTGACATGACTGCCATAAGTGTGAAGGATGTCTCATACATCCACAGTGGTGACTCAAGTCGAATGACCACTATGCTACTAACCCGAGAAGATGCTTATTGACGTTGGTGTACCATCCATTAAGATTCATCTCGGTGAGTCGTTCAGTGTTTATCCATTATAAACACCTACACTTCTATACGAGTCTCCCCAGACTCATGGGTTATTGGGATAAATCATCGAACCAAGTCTCGATATACGACATGTACTGGTCTCAACGGATTGACTAACCGACCCGTTTTAGTAAATCTTGACCAGGAACTATGTTTGATAATATACATTTAGCAGTGACACTTCCCAATGTCAATTACAAACTAACTTTGTAACTGTGTACTGCATTATATATTATCGGGCATTTGTCTAATATATAAATATCACTAAACCACATTTAGTTTCAATCTAATAGTAATTAGATCGAATACGTATATAAAAACAAGAGGTTTACCCACGAAGAAAGTAATATTATGGAAAATGGGGATTTTTCGTATTCATGAATCAGACATAAATACGGTCCGGATTGGCACTTTGAGCACCAACCTCAACAGAAATACTTGAGCAATGATTTTATCGATTACTTGAAAGAGTATGGTATTCTTTCACAGTAACTCCTCCCGGAACACCTCAATTGAGTGGTGTGTCCGAACGGAGAAACCGAACTTTGTTGGATATGGTAAGGTCAATAATGAGTCGCACTGAGCTACTAATTTCCTTCACAGGATACGCATTGAACAGTGCAATACTTATTTTGAATAAGGTTATGTCAAAGTCTATTGGACAGACTCCATATGAAATATGGACAGGAAAGAAACCGGGTTTCTCATTCCTGAAGATTTGGGTATGCTGGGCATATGTTAAACGCTTGGATGGTACCAAACTATAACCGAAATTGGATAAGTGCCTATTTGTAAATTGGTTATCCTAGGGAAACCAAAGGATGTTATTTCCACAACCCATAAGAGAATAAAATATTTGTTGCTCTCCATGCGGTTTTCCTTAGAGGAATTCCTAAATGCAGTGGTAAGTGGGAGGAAAGTAAAACTCGATGAAAATCGAAGTGATACTGTTCCTGGCACCGATCCCCTCACAGAATATGAACAGTTCATCATGGATGAGACTGTTCCATAATCTTCTAATACACAAGAACCGCGTAGGTCGGAGAGAGTCTGAAAGCAACCTCAGAGGTATGAGTTTTCGATCTCACCTAATCTAGATATTAATCTTATTGAGGATAATGAACTGGCTACGTATGAGGAAGTGATACAAGGTAACGACTCCATTTATGGCAAAATGCCATGAAGTCCGAAATGGATTCCATGTATACAACCAAGTTTGGATACTTGTTGATGTACTAGAAGGCATTGTGCCTATTGGTAGCAAATGAGTCTTCATGGTGAAGACAAACATTGATGGCAACATACAAACATACAAAGCTAGGCTTGTAGCGAAAGGGTATC